>PVJH01010777.1:0-72056 GCA_004026705.1 Nesogale talazaci
CCCCCATTCCTCTCCCCGGCCCCAGAGCTTCTTAGCCAAGTCTCTCTGAGGTTCTGAGCCCCTGCAAGGCCCCACCCCTCCCTCTAAGACTGGAAGCACTCTAAGGGTGTGGTGGGCAGAGGGAGCGTTCATCTCCTGTGCGTGTGCTTGAAGAAACATACGGTGAGACACTTCCCCTCAAGTTCCAAATAGTGTGATTTGCTAAAATAAAATAATTCAGTAGGAATTCTGCAAGGATAGGTACCTGGCTTTTGAAATCCTTCTCTCTGAGACTCTGGAGAGGGTATTAGGGATTGAATTGTGATTCCAAATAACCCCGTGTCCCTATGAGTGTGACCTTGCTTGGAAATGAGGCTTTGGCATGGTGATTAGTTAGGTTAGCACAAGGTCTTCTCTCTTTAGAGAAAGATGGCCTGCCATACTGCCTGCTGACGTGGGGAGTCTTTAGCCTCTGCAGTGTGTGTCAGTAGCCTGACATTTGACCTGCTAACTTTTGATTCAGAGGTGACCTCTGACATCTGACCTGCACAGCTTGAGTTCATCAGCCCCTGCAGTTATGTGAGTCAGGAGATGCCTCCAACTTGATGTCCGACTCAGAACTTGCCCTCCTCTACAAGGCCATGAGCCTTCTCCTTGCTATAATTCTCTGTGGACATAGGTAAGCCTCAGTGGTTTCAAGTCTCTAATGAGCTCAGGCTTACACACCAGGGAAGAAAAGCAGGCGACCCAGAAGAAAGAGATGAAGCTTGTTATCAGCGAGCCCAGGAACATTCAGGGTTGTTGTCTGCCACCAGAAGCTGAGAAGGAGGCCTGGCACGGTTTCTCCTTCAGAGACTCGGAAGGAATCAACACAGTCCCAGGAACCAACATGGTATGTCAGTCACGTGCTCTGGTGCCAATTTGATTGAGAGTGTAGAGGTGGAGTCTAGCCTGTCAATCTGGAGATAGCCAACAGGAGCATGACTTTCTCTGAGAATTCTGGGAAATCTTGCGATATTTCCCTCATGGAGATGAGAGACTATAAGACACTCTACTGACAAGACAAGATGGCAGCATGCTGATAGACCCTGAGCCTGGGAGGAGCCAGAGGAGAAGCCACATGGGCTTACCCTGATGGAACCAGACCTCTGGGGCTAGAGAAACCATGTGGCGACCTCTGCCAGCGCTGAGATGCTTCTACCACCACTGGATACACAAGACTGCACCCAATGACCTGTGATTGTCCTGGCATCACTGCATGTGCTTCGTGAGTCAAGAGGACTAATGGATTGGTATTGGACATGGGCTAATATTAGACTTATGGTATAATATCAGACTTTTGGACTTGGACTGGACTGGGTTGGGATGTTCCCTTCCTCTTGTATACAAATCTCTCCCTTATATACATATGCGTGTGTATGAATTTGATTTCTCTAGTCTACTCAGACTGACACACATGGTAAGTTTGAACTCCTTGTCTCCAGAATTGTGACCTAATAAACTCCTGGTGCCATCAGCCATCTCTTCCTGGGGACTTAATTTTATAGGGTGCCTTGCTTCTAAATGAACAGGACAGAGACTATTCAATAAACACACAAGTCAACATGTCTGCAAAAAATATACAAATCCCAAACTATAGACACCACACCACACACACTGGGATCGCTATAATTTAAAAAGACAGAACCTGGCTGATCCCGGGTGGCGTAAGTGGTTGAGTGCGGGACTGCGGCCCGTGGGCTTGGTGGTTCAAATCCAGCGGCCACTCTCAGGAGCAACACTGGGTAGCGCCCAGGACCACCAGAGGCAGCGATGCCCAAAAAACAAAACAAAAAGACAGAACCTGTCAAGAATAGGAGAGACTGTGGGGCAATTAGAACCTTGGTGCCCTGCTGGGAGAGGTGAAATGGAAAATAGGCCACTGACCAAAGGGTCAAACACAGACACATTCCTTTGCTAGGGTGACTAGAGCAAATTACCACGCACAGATGGCTTAAAACAACAGAGATGCCTCCTTGCACACGTCTGGAGGCTCAAACTCTGGAAACCAGGTGTGAGCAGGCCTAGGGCCCCTCAGAAGGCCCTGGGGATGGTCTCTCTCATCTCTCTCAGGCGCTCCCAGGTTTGTGGCCACACCCTCCACTCCCACCTTCCTGTCTTCTCTGTGTCTTCTGTGTGTGAGCCCACATTTCCCATGTCCTCCTAGAAATGCCAGTCATGGCAGTAGGCCAGTGGCCGGCAGACTGCGGCTGTGAGCCCTATCTATGCAGCTCTTCCAGTGTGAACGTGAGCATCTGAAGTCACATGGAAAACATTTGAACGTGACTATTTCAGATCACGGTGATGTCATTTGTTTGGAAAAACGTATTAAGGCTCTTGAGTGATCTTGAAGTTGTTCGGAGGGACGGGATTGGCTCTTCGGTCTCAAGAGTTTGCCGACCCCTCCCCGAGGCCCATTCTATGGCAGTCTGACCCTATCTTAATGCGTGCACATCGGCAAAGACCATGCTTTCAGGAAAGTTCACACTCTCAGAGACGTGGGATTCAGAGTTGACTATGTATTGGGGGGAGAGGAGTAAGGCAACGGGACCCCGGTTGTACCCCCTAGACTATATGACCCCAAATGCACACTCACGCCAAAAACATGTACACAAACGTGTTAGGTGGCGTTACCCACCATAGCCTACAACCCTGAAAAGTCACGATGTGCCCAAAGAAGAGCCTTGGTACTGTAGGGTCGCTAAGAGTTTGGGTTTGTTTTGTTTTGTTTTTCCAAAACCACTTTATTGAGAACCAGTACAGACAGATCATTCCACAGTTTAATCAGAAAAAGCTGCATTGTACAACTGCTACCACATTCAGCTTCCGAACATAGTTAGAGGCGGTCTTGACTCCACGGCGGTGGGGTTGGCTTGGGGAAGGGCTGGCAGGAGCCCAGAAGCCCAGATCTCGATTTCCCGATCACAGGTGCTGGGCCTCTCAGGGAAGCCTTGTGTGCGCCTTGGGCTACAAGCTGCCAATCACGCGTGCAACAGTCGGAGACCACCCACCCACCGCTCCGTGGGAGGCAGCGCTCCAATCTGTAAAGATTTCCAACTTCAGAACCTCCCCCCATTCCCTACTCCCCCCTGCCCACTCACTGCAAGGCAGGAGGGGGACTCAGGCCAGGGAGCTCTGAGGGATTTCTGCAGCCACATTCGGGAGGCTCCCTGGGAGGGGGCCCCACAGCCCATCTGCTCTGTTTTAGATCTCTCTCACCCTCTCTCAGCACCTCTGTCCACCAGGGCGGGCTTCTGCCCCCCCATCCCCGTTTTCTGATCCCCATGCTCCATGCAGCCCACTCTCGGGGTGACCTCTCCATGGGCAGTGCCCCCCCCCACGCGTGCATGGACGGAGCCGGAGGCCTGCGGAGGAGGCTCCTCGTAGCCCTTGTGGGCGCGTGGGCTGCGCGGGGCCCCTTCGCGGAAACGCAGACCCCGGCGCATGCAGCAGCACATGGACACGGGCGGTGCGCGCAGGAGCACGCGCGAAGGGAGGGGCGATCAGGATTTCAGAAAAAGGAAGGAGGGAGGAAGGGAGGAAAGGCAGAAAGAACGTGAGATCTTGCAGAGGGTTGAAAGGGCACTGAGAATGAGAAAGAAAGGGAGCTTGGGTTTGGGGGGGGAGGCTCAAAGGAGCGATGGGAAGGACACACACACACACCACCGAGCAGATCCCAGATCATAGCGACTCTGCCGAGGGTTTCCGAGGCCTCCAGCTACCCCCCGCCCCGCCCAGCACTGTGCCCTGAGCCATGCTGCCCCAAGAGAGCCGCTTCTATCTCATGAACTACACAGGAAGGGGCCACATACTCTGGGCACAGGGAGCTCCTTGCCCGGTGGGTTCCAGAGGCGGCTGGGCCGGGCTGTGTCGGAGGGGTGGGCATGTGGACAGGGCAGTCTTTCAGGAGCTGCCTTCTCTGTGGTGGTAAAAGCAGTTCTGCCCAGGCAAGCCCAGGGCTGGACCTGACGGCAGCACAGCGGCCACACCTGAGCCTGTCTCTGTGATCAGGTGCTTTGCCACCAGGCCCACCCCTGCCCTTGCGGATGGGCGGGGCCTGCTTTCCCAGAGCGCCCCAGTGGGAATCTCGCTGCGGTGTGTGCGCTCGGCATGCAGGTGCATGGATGTGTCTGTGTACACACGTGTGTGAGAGAGAGTCTGCAGGCTGTGTGTGCACACATCCGTGCATGTTCAGGAAGTCCTAGTGGCACTGTGGGTTAAGCCTTGGGCTGCCGACGCCAAGCCAGCAGCCACTGTGAAGGAGGAGGAGGTGGCAGCTGTCCTGTCCGTTTCTATCAGGAGCAGATGCCCCAGGGAGGTGGGCTGTACCCAGCCAGCGCCACTGGGTCCGAATCAGTTTCATGGCAATCGGTTGGTTCTCTTGTGTGCACGTGCATGTACCACGTTATCTTGGTAGGATACACGTATGCCTGCACGTGTCTAAGAACACACGTTTAGGGGGCACACGTGTCCGTGTGCACAGTGCATATATGTGTGCACGTGTGTGCAGTCACAAAGGGAGCATTTGATAGGATATTGCTGCTGATTTCATTTCTTGAGAATGGTCAGTCTAAATATATACAGTTTCTTAAAAAACAATTCCTTCCACATTCCGTGGTCCACAAAAGAAAAAATGAATTTTTGTTTTTTTATTAGAGGAGGGAAATTAAAATTGAGATGGACTTGGAATCTTAAGCGGCAAACAAGTTTATCTCAAAAAAAAAAAAAAAAAGAACACGTGTCTGCAGTATGTGGACTGATGCTTGGGCAGGTGCACACGCCTGCAGAGGCTCCGGTGGCCACAAGGGGCTCCCGTCCCAGCCGCCCTTCCCTGGGTTTTATTCCCCTGCACAGGGGAAGCGTGTGAAGAACACTGCTGACTTCCTCGAGAGGCCCCGGGCGGTGTGATTTCCTGGGGCTTCTTAGCCTCTGGGGCTCCTCTGCCGAGTGGAGGTATGTCTGACTCATACCAGAAGGGACCGTGAGCGCAGGTCTGATGACCACAGCATAGGCTCATGATGCCACCAGGTTTCCTTTTTCTTTGCATGACCCCCTCAGATCAGCCTGGTGTGTGTCTGTCTACATGCATGTGTGTGCACGCACACATGGTGAGGATATCACAACCACACTGGCCCATCTCCTGGGGGAGGGGGGGCACTCAGTTGGCAAGTGTTCAGCCACAGCCCTCCCCTAACCAGGGGGGCCACTGCCCGAGGGTAACATGCGGGCATCCCTGCCACAGAATTGAAAGTGCCTCCTTGAGCTCAGTCCGAGACTAACAGAGGGCAGGGCTCCATCCTGGCGAGGCTGCCGTGACATTTGAGCGGGCCTGGTGGGCATTTCCGTCTCCTCTCCTGCCACAGAGTGGATTCTGACCCACAGTGCCTGGCCCTCCCTCCAGGACGGGGCAGCACTGCCCCTGTGAGGTCTATGGAGCAGAGCCTCGTCTTTCTCCTGTACAACAGCTGGTGCTCGCCAATCCCCGACCTAAGCCATTACGCCACCAGGGATCCGGTGAAGCCCTGTCCGTTTTGAGGCAGGGGTCTATGTGAAACGCGGAGAGAAGGTCACAGTAAGATGTGGACTGTGAGCGTCTGCAGGGGCCAGCCCCCCCCCACCCCTAGTGCACAAGGAAGCCGGAAGGAGCTACGCCCAAGGACAAAGGACAATGTGCAGACAGGTGGGCGGGAGGTCCCCCAGCCCCCAGCAGAGGTCACACACGATTCTTTCAGTGCAATTTATTTTCATCAGACCGACAAACGAGAACCTGGAAGAACTCCCGCTTCGAACAAGAGTTTTTGCCTTATAAAGGGGGAAGGGGATTTCTTGGTCGAGATTTTCTGCACAGAATGAATTTGCTTTTACAAAAAAAAAAAAAGATTTTGAATATATATACATGCCTGCTTTGGAAAACGTTTTGTCCATGATGGCTTTTAAACACCTTTTTAGATGAAATCTCATTTAGCATATTTTATAGACCAGCTGATTTTTTCCCCCATGCTTTTTCCCCCCCTCTTTCTTTTTGGCCCAATTACCTCTTTGCCACAGTTTTCCCTTTCCAAAATACAACTTGTCAAGGAGTGGAGACTGGAGAACTCCGCAGAACAGCCCCCGAGGAAGCAGACCCTGTGCCCAGGGACAGCCAAGCCAAGAGGACAGGCCTAGCAACAGGCCTCTACCACCCACCTCCCTGGGGAGCGGCTGGTGGCCTTCCCCCCTGCCTGGGAAAAGCCAGGTCTTCAGCAAGCCCGCAGCCTGGGAGCGAAGAACCAGAGAGGCAGCCAGTGCAGTCTCTCTGATGTGGCAGACACGCCATCCTTGGCGCCCTAGCACTTAACAGACAAGGGCTGCAGCACTGGGGCGTGGACAATTCTGCTGTCCAAGAACCACTCAGGCAGGCTGGCCATGACCCTGGACAAAGGGATCTTTGCATAGCATGGAAGACAGGGCTGGTTGCTTGGGACACAGGCTTTGAGAGTTGAAAGTTAGGCCCCGCACCGGTGCGCCGCAAGCTTCTACAGACCCCAAAATAACCTCTATCCTTGACTACAGAAAGCTGGTGAGGAGCAAAAATTGTCAAAAGGAAGTGTACAAAAGGAAAGACCCACATAATACATTTGTACCCTGTACACCACACCCTTCCCTGGGAAAGTGGCCCGTGCTCCGCCCGGTGGTGTCTCTGCCACAAAGGATCCCCGTCCCCCTCCCCCAGGGCAGCCCCCACCCACGTGGTCGTGGCGTTGGCGCTGTCCTCCAGAGGAGCGTCGCTGGACGACGTCACAGCACTGGCGGGCAATTACAGTGACCGAGGAGGCCAGGTGATTTCCCGGGCCGGTAGGCAAGTCACGTCTGATTGTCACGACTTCACGCTTCAGAGACAATAAATACAAGTAGGTCGGGTGCGTTTTTCCATGGCAATCAAGTAAGTCCAGTTTAATCG
Source organism: Nesogale talazaci (assembly GCA_004026705.1). Lineage (NCBI taxonomy): Eukaryota > Metazoa > Chordata > Mammalia > Afrosoricida > Tenrecidae > Nesogale > Nesogale talazaci. The sequence goes on from PVJH01010777.1 coordinate 6,959, forward strand.
AATACAAGTTAGTGCATTTCAGTGTCTCGTTCACAGTCCGGCTTCCGTCCTAATGCTTTTGCGACCATGACAATCAACATATGAAAAAAATTTTCCTCTCTCTCTGAGACTGAGGAGTTCTATGAGGAAAGCAAGCCCCAGGTGAACTTGTCGTTACAAAGCTCAGAGTGGAAAAGCAAGTCAGCCGTCTGGGTGTCTGCGCTGCTGCCTGCTGCCTGCAGGGACCATTCTGGACATTTCCGGCCTCCTTCAAAGTGCTCTCGCTGCCTCTTTCCTGAGTGTGTGTGAGGAACGCTGCTGTTTGCAGAGGCTTGTTGTAGACCCTCGTTTCTGTGTCCACACCACCAGTCTAGCAGATGACAGTGAGGGTGTCTTTTGCCCCCCAAACTGTCAGCTTTTTTTTGGTGGGGGGAGGGGCAACCTGGCCCCAATGTGCAAGACGATAGAACCTGAATGATTGGGTCCACTCGGTGCTCTCCCCCTCCGCCCCCCAGGGCTACCAGACCAAGTTGCTGTCCCAGCAAGCGAGTGAGCGTGGTATGGCTGGGCCTTCGCCCCGGACCTGGGGGGCATTTGGTGGTTGGGGGGGGGGGAGTTAGCGCATTAGAGAGAGGGACTGAGGAGGGAGGGGGCGGGCACCTGGACTGGGGGCATGCTTTTTCCTGAAAGAAGACAGAAGTTAGAAGCCACGTCACTCCATTTAACACAAGTAGTCGCATGCCAGGGGCTGCAGCCATAGCCCGGGAACTCGCGGCATGAGATTCTTATGCAAGGGCGAGGGCCCCTTGGGTGGAAGTTGGCAGGGCTGGGACGGTTACACGGGGCTTGTCCTGTAATCGCTACGGGCGGACGGAAAGCAACATGCAGAGAGGACGGATGCATTACCCCAAATTGGACTTGGATGGTCATCAAGACAGGCTCAGGCAGCCTCGTGATGTCACATGTGTGTGTGTTCTGTGTGCATGTGCACAGCTGGGGAAGCCCCGACATCTCTCTACATACTGTACCTCTGCAGAGTGAGTGAGTGAGTGAGTGAGTGAGTGTGTGTGTGTAGGGGGCAGACAGGAGGGAGGGGTGGGGCAGAGAAGGGGGGATGTTCAGAGATGACGCAGGACACTGCCTGAACTGTTTGGCTACAAGGAAGTACGCACCTTGTCACTAACTGGGGTTTTGATGGCCACAGCTCCCCCCTCCCCCCACCACATGTGCAGGACGTGAAAGCACTTCTCTGCAGCGGGCTGTGAAGCCAGGAGCTGCCGCCGAGGGCCAGGCTGTTCACAGCGTGCCCACAGGTGACTGAGGGAGAGTAAAACCCTGGCCCTGGCACCTGACACCCTGCCCACCGGACTGAGCCTGAACAGAGAGGCGAGCCTGCCAGTGACCGCTGGGAGAGCCCTGCCAGGCTCAGGTCTCAAGCTAGGTTCTTAGCCAGCACCCTCCCACACCCCCACACCCCCCGCCCCTGGAGACCAGTGTGGACGGTACCAACCAACAGGCCTTAAATGCGCCCAGCGCCCCCCCTCTTTCTCCCCCCCTCCTACCCCGCACAAACCAGCACAGGCTCCCTTGGCCACCCCAGACACTCAGTCTGAACCCTGACAGGCTGATGGAGGGGAGGGGAGGGAAGGGGAGAAGCACTCTCCTCTGGCTGGGTCGTTTAATCTGAGAATCTGTGCCCCCTTTTCCTTCCAGGATGAAAGGGTGGGTGGGACGCAAAGGCCATCCCCCTCCAAAAAGACCCCCAAGCGCCCACGGTTTTGTTTTTATTGCTCTCAAAGGACTGGGTGTTCGGGCGTGCACACGAAGCTGTGTTGGGTCAGAGGAGTCACAAGACCGCCGACTGTCTCAACCGCCACTTCTGCCCGTGGAACCTTTGTTTGAGGGGTCACAGGTGAGATGCTCCTTTCACGGGGTGACGGGGGGTCATGGCAGGGGTCCAGGAACCAAGAACTGTTCGTTTGACAGGCAAAAGACCTAAGGGACACCCTCTGCATAGCAACACTTTTCCACATGCCCCCTGACAGCCGCTCAGTAGGTGGGATTAGCCAGTGCCGGGGGTGGGAAAACACTTAGGGGAGTGGCCAGATGGACGGTGGTGGCCGTGGCGGGGTGGGGGTGGACTCTGAGACAGAGGGGTGTCTGTGAAGTAGCGTCGGGTGGAGCTGGGCTTTGATGACCCTGCTGCGCCCTGACCCCACAGACAGCCCCTTCACCTGCACGAGGGGCGGGCATGGGTGACAGCCCTCTGCCCGGTGCCTGGACCCGGGGCCCGGCTGTTTTGTTTTTTTCAATGTAGTTCCAAACTCCCCCCAGGGCCTCGTCTCCCACACTCTGCCTGCCCTGGAAACTCTGAGCGGCTGGCTGGGCGGCCCTCCCAAGACGGGGCCAGGGTGTGACTTCAAGACAGCAGCAGCACAGGGAGGGTTCCGAGAAAGCAAGCTGAGCACGGGTGGGGGCAGTGCTGGGGTTAGCGGAGCCCAGCTGAGAGGCAGAGAGGACCCTGGGGGCCTCAGACACTCCTCCTTCCTACAGAGCTCACATTCCAGTGCTGCCCCCCACCCCCCACCCCCCTCCACCCCGGTTTCCCCTGGAGCTTTGGAAGCAAGCCCCTCAGGGACAGCAGGGCAGGCACAAGCAAGCAGTAGGAAGAATATGTGTTGCCCTGGATGCAGGGCATGGCTACCCTGCCCATGGCAGGCCATCCGTCTGGTCACCTCTCCAGCAGGGACAGGGGGTGGCGGTTGCGGGAGCTGCTCAGAGCTGCTAATCTGCACAGGGCAGCCAAGGGTGGCCGGCACCTCGCCCAGGAGCCAAAAGAAAAGTCTCTGCGAGCCAGCGCGGACAGTCTCTTCTCCTCTCCAGAGAGAGAGGTGGCATCGCTTCTCAGAAGCCTTCTGGAGAGTCCCACCGAGGCCGAGGCCTGAGGGCCAGGACAGGGCTGGAGGACGTCTGTGCGAGGGGGCCCCACCTGCCCAGCCCTGGCACGCAGCTCCTCTGAGTCGCCCTGTCTGGCTCAGCGTGGCTTCCTCAGGGCCCGGTGCATGGGGACCAAGGACCTGTGCAGCACGGTGGGGAAGAGAGGGTGGGGGGTGGGGGACACGACTCGGGAGCAGCCCCGCCTCTCGGTGTGAGCACAGAATCAGGGTTTTCAGCGTGGCGAGGAGGCAGGCAAGGACGGGGGCAGTGATCAAAGGTAGACAGCGCCCAGCTGCCTGCCCAGTCCCAGGGCAGGGTGTGGAGGTCGGAGTTCCTCCAATTTACATTCATATGTGCTTATCACCGAGGGTCCCCGGAATGAGGCTCCCACCCCCGACAGCCCACCACCCAGCAAGAGAGGGCGCACCCTCTGGGGCTCTGGCTCCCACTGGGATCCTTCCCCAAGAAGACAGCAGAAAATTCATGAAGAGAGAGAGTTCGGGGGTGGGGTGGTGGGTGGGGGCAGGGGAGGGGACAGGGTGAGCTCCCGAAGTAAGAGGTAAAAACCAAAAACTAGATCTAAGTTTAAGAAGAGGAAGCATCCAGAGCCCCCTCTGGCAACAGAGTTCTTGAAAGACGAGCCTCCACATAAGACTGATGCTCGGGACGACTGCCCCAAGCCGGCCACTGCTGCCACTGCCACCGCTGCTGCCATATGCCACCGCCTCCCTCCCCTCCTAGCAGTCCACCTCTGCCCCAGGGCCCATGCGGGCCCACTGGGCAGGCAGGCAGGCCTTCCTCTTGTCAGTCCGTATGGGCGCTTTACTCTTGGCTCAAGTTTTATTTGTTAATATTAGTCACCAGTTAATAAGAAAAATAGTTTCTAAGTCTCTTTCTCTCTCTCTCTCTTTTCTTCTCTCTCTCTCTCTCTCTCTCTCTCTCTCTCTCTCTCTCTCTCTTTCTTTCTGTGTTGTTCTGTTTTTAATTGAGTTAATTGGATACCACCATCAGTTATGCATGTCCGGTCGTAGTCATTAGTTATTCCTTTTTCTTAAATTCTTGGTTTCCGTAACTGGAGCCTTTTTCAATCTCAGTCACTCCTATTAGTCTTCGGACTCCAAAGGATGCTGGAGGAATAGAGACAGAGACAGAGATCGAATGCTTGACTGAGTTGCCAGAAAGTTCTCAAGATCCCCCCCCTCCCTCCAGCCTAGACTCAGGGGGGTGGGGGTGGTCCTTGTGAGAGGTAGACAGGTCCTCTCTGTCAGCTGGCCCCTTCCCTGGAGGCCTTGGCTCTCCACAGCCCCTGCTGCCCTCCCCTCTGCCTGAGCAGACCCCGCAGACAACATCCAACTGCCCGCCCCTTCCTACTCCTCATGGGGCTCGCCCCAGGGTCTGTGGCAGATACCAACACAGGGTGGAGATGATGCTGGGAGGTAGACTCAGGTCTGTCCTTGTGGGGCTATGGATGCAAGCAGGAGGGGACCAGAGTGGCCCCACATTAGCCTACGGTCTCATGTGAAAGGATGCTGGTAGCCACTGGCCTCTCCCCACTCCCCACCCTGCTCTGGCGGGGAGAAAGCTAGAGGGCGGAGCCATCGACGTGAACGCTTGGTCAACATGGACTACCCATCAATGGACAAGGAGGGTCTGGGATGGGGTGTGCGGGAGGGACTCAGCCGCACAGCAGCCCGGGCCCTCGCTCATGCAAAACTGCGTGGCAAACCCCAGGGGTGCAGACACTAAGGGCCGGGAGAGCGCTGTCGGGTTGGGAAAATGCCTGGGGGAACCTGCTGAGCCATCCCTCCAAACTGAAACACAGGCAGAGGGACCAGGGCCCTCCAGCAACGTCCTCACTAGCTGTGGACCAGCTTTGGGCAGAATGCCCTGGGCCTGGCTGTGGTCGCTCACTTTTTAAGGCTTGCGGTTTAGTGGCAAGGTCCTGGATCCGGTCTGGATGACTCAGGGGGAACTCGACTCTCCTGTGCACTCTGCTGCCTTGAAGGGGGTCCCCATCTCTACCCTCCCTCTCCACGCCATCATCCCCAAGCACCCAATCACAGAGCGGCCCAAAGCCTCGGGCGACACAAACAGTTCAGCACTTGGCTTCGGACGGAAAAGTGGGCTGGTTGAACCTACCAGGAGATGCCTCAGAAGGAAGGTTCGAAGGTGCACTTTTGAAAACCCAGCCAGCAAAACCCTGCTGGGCCGTAGTTCTACCTGTACACACAGACACATGCACACGTGCACGCACACACATGCACACACACGCATGCACACACACGCAGTGATGACCATGACAAGTGGTGAGGTTCTGAGCATGATGGCTGCTACAGGGTGAGAGCCCCCACTGCCCCCCACTGCCCAAGCAGTGAACTACTGTTCTCATTCACATTCATTACCTGCTCCAACGAACCCCAAAAACATAAGGATCAGCAGGGGGGACCCGCTTGCAAAGACGCCCAAGACAAAGCTGAAAAGAGGAGACAGGAGAACGGTGGCCCAGAAGAGGAAGTTCAGGAGGGTCCACGGCCGTCTGGCGGGTTTAAACTGTTGCCCTGGAAATACACCTTTCTGATTATATTGCTCCTGTAAAGCATCCTGGAGAGTTAAGAAAAGGGGGGGGGGGGGAGGAGTGAGTTTTCTTGATGTATCATTCTTTCAATACAAGAGAAAATGTTAACACTAAAAGATGATTATTTTTAACCTGAAAAATAAGTCACGTGTTATTGTTTGTTTGTTTTTGAAGTGCTGGCGTCACCCCCAGCCGGTCATGTCGCTCGGCAGATTTCCCCAGGTGTGGGAGGAAGATAGGACTTTTCCATAACGATATCTCCTCCGAAATATTAAGCAAATATTCGTAACTGTTTGCCAGCATTTGGTGGGAGGTCAGAAGCTTAGGGGATGCAGCTATCGGAGGCCCTTGTGTCTCAAACAAAAGATAGGGCTGACTCCCGACTGTTAGGAGGCTGGGCCGCCTCCTTGGAACATGCTGCTGGTAATGATCTCTCTGAGCCTAACCTGCTTAGCCTCATGCTGGCATCTGGGGTCTGCTCTTGTCACATGGGACCCCATACCTCCCTCTCCTGCACCGTATAGTACAACCCTTCCCTGTGACATATGTCCTTACCTGTAATTAGGGGACAGGGTATGTACAGGTTGGGCAGAATAAAGAAGCTCTCTCTCTCCCCCCACCCATGCTGGCTCTCACCCCCTCTCCCTCTTCCCAGTTCCCTTCCCCCTGTCTTCCCTTCCCCCCACTCTCTCTTACTCCATGTGGACCACCAAGTAGGGCTGAGTTGAGCATGCTTCCATGATGTGTCTGACTCTTATTATTCTTTTTCCTCATGCTCTCTATGACTTTACGATAATAATGAATAATTATCGCCCTGCAACTGCGCCCTACTCAAACCACTGATGTGTGTTATGGAGGCTGGATTCCGCAGATACTCAGATATTCTCCCAACTCCACAGCTCTCTCCCGACTCTTGGGGGCTGAACTTGTGAGGCACACCCCGCAGTTATGAATGAAAGAAAGTAAAAAGGAAGAGGGCTCTTTGCACCGCTGTTTGTTAAATGACGCTCCCAGTGGTAACTAGCCGAGGGACCCGAGGAAGGGGGTCAGAGCCTGGCCACAGTGACTGTGGAGCATTGGGGTTGCCTGAGCCGGTTCAGCAGCAGAGAACTCCAGGGGCCTGGGCTGCTTGAGGAAGTGCCTGTCAAACAGCACAACCTTGTGCTTCAAGCTTTTAAACCCTCCTGTCCTGTGCTCTCTCGGATTTCCTCGGATCGACCGGGGTTTTCCAGCTTGGGAATACCCTTCGCAGAAGGATCTCATCATTGGTTGAGATCTGTTTGTGATCCGTGACTTGGTGGCGATGATGCTTTCGTCTTGGTTTTCTCAAATCTGTTCCACCCGCTCATAGGCCTGGTCCTCTTGTTTCGAACTCCTGGGTTTCGTCATCTGAAACCTGTCTGTTGTCATTTTCACCAGATGGCTCTGTCTACTGATGTTCCCAGGGAGTGTGCTGTACCTGCTGTCCTGGACCACAATCTCACCCCCTCCCCCGGGTTTGGGGCTTGGGCTGTAAGCTCACCGTCCACAGCTTTATCTGTGGAAACCTTGGGCGGCACAGGTTTGGAGTCACTGAACTTGGTGGTGGTGGGGGTGGGGGTGGGGTTGAGTTTTCATTTCTCAGAAACGCTAGTGCAGCGGTTCTCAACCTGTGGGTCGAGACCCCTTTGGGGGTCCACTGACCCTTTCACAGCCTGATTCATCACAGTAGCAAAATGACAGTGATGAAGTAGCAACGAAAATAATGTCATGGTTGGTGGTGGGGGGGGGGGTCACCACCACATGAGGAAGGTGGAGAACCACTGGACTAGAGCTACTATGGGCCCGGTCGCACTTGGTAAAGGATGTTGGGCTTTGTGCTCCTTGGACTGTCACGTGAGTACCGATAAACTCCAAGGCCTCTGATTGGGAGTTGCAGGCAGGTCTCAGGTCCCAAGCATTGGGCTTAGACCCAACTGTGACTGGCCCTGACACACACGGCTTCCGATTGGTTCTGTCAGAGCCAATGAATCGAAACAGGAACAGACCTGAATTTTTATAATATGGGTGATTTAGCTACATAATCTTGTGTCAATTTGAGGATTCAGAGTGAAGGACTGGCGTCTAGCCTGTCAGTCAGGTAGTAACTTGATGACCTCATTTGGAGGTGCGAAAGAGATCAATAGCTCTCTGGAGTCGGGACACATGCTCACTTCCTGTGAGACATCCCCTGTGAAGAAGACACATGGAAAGAGGCTGATGGAGCCAGACCTCTGGAGCGAGAGAAGCCACGTGGAGACCCCTGCCAGTGCTGAGATGCTAACAACGCCACTGGATCCACAAGACTTCCCACTCACTGGCCTGTGATCTTCCTGCATTTGGTGTCCTGCGTGTGCTTCATGAGTCTGAAGAGGCCTTTATAGACTGGGATCGGACCTATGGGCTAATATTGAACTTATGGACTTGAGCTGGACTGGGCGGAGATGTTTCTTCAGTTTTCAACTGCTTTTGTATATAAAGTTTTTTCTCATGCACGAGGGTGCCTATGAATTTGTTTCTCTAGTCATCCCAGACTAAAACACATGGTAACCAGAATGGGACAAATGATGGGTTGAAATCCTGGAGTAGGAGGCTTGGAAGAGGCACACTGAGCCCTTTCACTGAGCCCTTGGTCAGTGAGATGGGGTCACTGGCTGCTGTTGTGAGGCCCGTTGAGTCAGTTCTGACTGACAGCAAGCCCGTCAACATCGCATGGAACAAAACCCTGCCCGGTCCAGGGCCATCGCATAAATGTTATGGCTCACCCATTGTTGTAACTACAGTGTCAATCCGTCCCTGAGGGTCTTATTCTCCTTCTCTGCCCCTCTGTGCTACCAAGCATGATGTCCTTCTCTAGGGACTGTTCTCCCCTGACATGTCCAAAGTTTGCAAATCTTCCCATCCGTGCCGCTAAGGATTACACCGACCCTCTCTCTTTCAACACAGGTCACTTCGTCTTAGCAATGCACAGTACTCTCAATACTCTTTCCCAGCACCACGATTTAAACGGATCCATTCTGCTCAGTCTTCTTCATTCGAGGTGCCAGTTTCACATGCATAAGAGGCAACAGAAAATATCATGGCTTGGGTCAGGGTGCATCTTAGTTCTCAGTGTAACATCCTAGCTTTTCAATATGCTAAGGAGGTTTTATGCAGCAGATTTACCGAATCCAATGCGTCTTTCCATCTCTTGATTGCTGCTTTCATGAGTGTTGATTGTGGATCCAAGCAAGGCAAGGTCCTTGACAGCTTCACCCGTTAGCATGATGTTACTTCTTGGTCCAGTTGTGAGAACTCTGGTCTTCTTTATATTGAGTTGCAATCCATACTGAAGGCTATAATCCTCGATCTTCATCAGCCAGTACTTCGAGACCTCCTCACTTTCAGCAAGCAAGGTTCCATCATCTGCATACTGAAGGTTGTTAATAAGCCTTCCTCCAAGCCTTCCTCCAATCCACGTCCTTCTTCATTTAATTCAGCTTCTCTGGTTATTTGCTTAGCATGTAGGTTGCATAAGTATGGGAAGAGGATACAAATCCCTTGCTCTGATTGGTCCATGTGGTAAGGTTCCCTGTGAGCACGATGAAGTGTTCTGGAATTTCCATTCGCAAGACTACCCATAATTTGTTGTAATCCACATCATAAAATACCTTTTTATAATCAATAAAACACAAGTAAACATCTTTCAGGTATTCTCCGCTTTTGGCCAAGATCCATCTGACAACAGCAGTGCTACCCTTTATTCCACGTCCTCTTCTGAGTCTTGCTTGAACTTCTGCAGACGCCCTGGCAATGTACTGTTGCAACGGTTGTTGAATGATCTTCAGCAAAACAAATTTGCAGTGAGATAGTAATGATATTATTGGATAATTTCCACATTGTGTTGGGACACCTTTCTTTGGAATGGGTATAAATATGAATCCTTTCCAATTGGCTGACCAGGTTTTCCGATTTGGGGACATAGATGAGTGAGTGTTTCCAATATCTGATGAAACATCCCAACTGATATTCTGTTCATTTCTGGAACCTTTCTTGTTACTTGCTTAATGCCTTCAAGCGCAGCTCAGACTTTTCCCTTCACTATTCCTCTTAAACTGGTTGAATGTTGACAAGTTCGTTTCAGTACAATTACTTGGTATTGCTTCCATCTTCTTTTTTTCTGTCTCAGTTGTACACTGAGTGTCTCCCAACATGAGGGGCTCATCTTCTGCCACCCCCTGACAGGCTTTCACTGCTACTCCTAAGGTTTTCAGTGGCCAATCCCTCATGAATGAACAGCCTCTTCCCTTTTGTGTCATCTGTTCTTAGCCTGCAGGGCCTGCTGCAAGCTATTCACTGTGGATGGCCCTGCTGGTATTCGACCTGTCAGTGTCATAGCTGCCAGCATCACAGCAACACCCAGGCCTCAACAAACGGCCAACTGCTGGTGGGTCCCTGGCAGGGCCGTGGTAATCACACACACTCATGGCGACATGGCGGGCTGCGACCTGTGAGCAGGGCGCCCTCATCTTTGAGTCGGCAGCAGTGCGTCGAGGCAGTTTTGGACGTACATTGCATAAACTTGCCCTCATTTGGAAATGATTGAGTCAGTCCCTCCGCATTACATGTTCTTCCTCGCGGTGACCCTCGCTGGCTGCAGGGGCAACTTGGAGATCACTGAAAAAGCTTTCAGCCTTTCATTGTACTCAAGTAAGGCTCCATATGCCCCATATGCATTCATTCCAAGTGACCACTACATTATACAGATTATTAAAGACCCCGTTGGAAACATCTTGTTTGTATCGCAGGGACTGAGTATACCAGAAATGACTTGTGATCTCAAGATAAGAAAGGCAAACGACGTGGTCATTTTCCCACATTGCTTGATGGATAGTGTCCCTACCCACTCTCCATCCCCTCTGCCCAGTCTAACCTTTCTGAGGGTCCGAGTCTTAGAGGGTCCCAACTTCATGGTAGAGTTTTCAATGTAAACTTCCTGCCTTGCATGAAGAATCCAGACCCTTTTGTGTCTACTCAAGCATTAAAAATCAAGGCTTTGGCTTTTGGGTGTTTTATACCAGAGGGACTTTGATGATTTAGCCTTCACAATGCTGAAATGGCGATCTAATGACCTTCTCATTAAGTGTAAGTGGGTGTCGGGGAGGCATGGTATGATGGTTAATATGATGTGTCAACTTGCCTAAACCTTGGCCCCCAGTCGTGTGGCTCAATTGTGTGTGTGTGTGTGTGTGTGTATGTGTGGCATCACTCCCTGGTGGGAGTAGGGAGCCCAGCCTTGCTCCTCGACGTGTGACTCAATTTTGATCTCCTTGCTGTTATGGCATAGCTAATCAGTTGTTCCTATTATATGTCTATGTTCAATCAATAATATAACACCCATTATATACCTATAGGGGAGTCAGAGTGGGTTATGAGTTGGGCTGCTAACTGCAAGGTCAGCTGTTCCATTCCCCCTGCTGCTCCTTGGGAGAAAGAAGAGGCTCTTTCCTCCACTAGAGATTTGGAGCCTTGGAAAACCAAGAGCTACAGTAGTTCGACTCTGCTTTCTTCTATGAGTCAGAACTGACTTGGTGGCACTTTAAGTAAATACCTAGCTATACTTTTTCTTACATGTACTTTAAAAAAAAAAAAAAAAAAAAAGGACAACACGAGGCTTGGTTATGAACCCAAACCCAGTCCAAGCTCCCGGCCAGCCAGTCGAGTCAGTGCGGACTCACTGCGGCACCCTGTGCCTTTCTGAGACAGTCGCTGTTTATGTTTATGGGAGTGGAAAGCCCAGTCTTTCTCCTGAGGAACTGCTCGTGGTTTTGAACCGCCCACCACGCAACCGCTACACGAAGAGGGATCCTCGCCCGGTTATCGAAGTGTTGTGTTTTTCTTTGAATTTGCCCCTGCCATGGCAATTTCTCCCAAACTGACCTACCCCAGTCACTGTCAGTCCACTCTAACACCTGGTGCAGCAGCAGCTTCGTGGGAGAGAGATGGGGGTGGGGGGGCCCTGATCCCATTACAGTCGCAGAAACTCACGGAGAACCTGATCCTACGAGTCAGCATTTCTCAAAAGGCGAGCACAACTTCAGACAAGTGAGAAGGAGAAGGGAGAGGTCCTGGAGCACATGTCTCTGGCCACAGGATGCCCCCCACCCCCTGGCTCCCCTGCGGCCCGCCCCCCTGCTGAGGGAGGGCTTACCTTCTCCTGGTACAGTTTATGCAGCCACTGCGTTGCTTCCTTCTCATCCAGCGGGATCTCTTCCACAGGAAACCTCCTGTTCGATGGGGAGGACAGACAGGTAACCGAGAGGTGAAGGCTAGACTGTACTCAACTATAGATTACTGCAGACACAGACGCTGAAAGCGCCCAGGACAACGGCCAAAAGGACAAACTGATGGATGTGGGAGAAGTAAGGGCAGGGCGCGCCTGGGAGGCTTTGTCTTACATGCTCGGGACCCATTGTCAGGAGCTCAGTTCCTGGGGAAGGACGGCACGTGGGGGGTAAGGTGGGAGGTCGCCGAGAAGCGGGAAGGCCCACATCGACAGGCTCACTTGTGAGGTTGGCGCAGGACTGGGAGAGTTTCCTTCTGTTGGTTCTGCATTAGGGCCCCCAGGGGTCAGAGCAGCCCTGATGACTCCTGACTACGACAACTCAGAAAGGGGAAAATGGATTCCTATGCATGGGCTGAGTTGCTTTTGGGGTTTCAACCTTGCTCTTGGTTTGTGAAAGCCAACAGAGGTCCCAGGTACTCATTCCTAGGTACCCTCTGCTGGGCCCCGTGAGGAGCCTCAAAGAGCAGGACCGCTGTGTGCCTTGTGCAGCTCAGTGCTGCAGACAGATCCTGCCTCCTGCTCCACCGTGGGAGTCAAGGCTTGGCAGTCACAAAGAGGGGGGCGTGTGGTGTGTGGGAGGGTAGGGGTGGGGGAGGCATGCAGCAGGTCTCCATCTCCCTGCTTCCTCCACACAATCACACAAGCACACATGCCCGCCCGGCCTGCGCTCACCTCACACACATGTCGGCCTCGTACTTCTTCCCGTACAGGATGCCCAGCAGGGACGGGGTCTTGTTCCCTCTGAAATTGAGCGTGACATCGTAGACAGCGGTGACTGGGGAGACAAAGGCGGGTCAGCGTCCGGGAGATGTGGGGTCTCTCCGCCCCCCCCCCCCCTTGCACACCCCGGGCTGCAGGGCAGGGCTGGCCCGCGGTGAGGGGAGGGGGAGGGGGGGCAGGTGCAAGCTCGGCTGTGAAGCCCTGGTTCCGTCCCCTTCACCCCCCATCCTGGCGCCTAACAGACAGAAACCTTGCTGGCTCTGTTTTGAGCGCCCTGCTTTTCCCAGGTCCCACTGGACTAGATGGGGAGCCGGGGTCTGAGGCCCGGGCCCTACCTGTCCCGCGGAGGCACTGCACTGCGGTGGTGAAGCCCTTGGTTCGAGGCAGCAGGTGGTACTTGAGAGGGGGCAGCCCCTTGGCGGCGGCCACCTCCATGCTAACGCGGTGCTTCTTCTCGGTGAAGCGCGTGCCCTCGCAGTACAGCAGGAACTAGGGTGCAGGACACGGGGGAGCTGACCCCACGGCCACGCAGGCCCAGAGCCTGCTGGACCCCCTGTGGCCCGCGGGTGGCAGCACGGAGCCAGCAGGGTGCACTGCGTATGCAGCCAGGCCACGGCATCGCGTGGGGTGAACATGACTTCGGTGGAGGTGGCGGGTGGCTGCCGCCCGGCCCCTTCCCGCACCCCCCCAATGCTGGTCAGTTGCACGCAGCTAAGATAAAGTCGTCCGTTCGGAGCCGGGAGTGGGGGGGACATGTAGGGGGTGGGGGGGGGCGTGTCTGGGGCGGGGCCGCGCCGCAGCCCTGTGGTGACTCACCCACATGAACTCGGGGTAGTCGGACAGGCATTTCAGGCCCTCCACCACCGTCTCCCGGTCTTCTTCCCACTTGCGTTTGCAGAACACGATCTCCAGGAAGTACCACGTCCAGCCAATGAGAGGGACGTACAGGAGCTCCTTCTTAGCCAGGACCTTGGAGCTCTTGGGGGGGGGGGGGGGGGGGGGGGGGGGGGGGGGGGGGGGAAGGAGGGCCATTTGCACGTCGCCCTGCGGAGGAGCCGGGGAGCAGAGCCAGGTGGGCCGTGCCCTCTGCAAGCCAGGTGGGACGTCCCCTGTTTCAAGGGGTTCATTGGAGAATGAAGAGACCTGGCCCCTGCGGGTGGGGTCATTCAGACAGTACGACCCGTGAATGCGCCCTCTCCCCCTGACAGAGGAACACTGGTGTGCAGCAGGGCAGGGGTGTGCCAGTCTGTGCAGTAAAAAGTCTGCACAGGTGTGGGAAGCCAGGGCCCCTGCTTTGGGCTCAGCCCCGGTGTTTTCCTAGCTGATGTGGGGACACCATGGTCCATCCAACCCGGCGGCAGTCTGTCTGCACTGGGGCTTTTTCCTGACTCTGTGCTACCTGACGGTCTCCTGGGTGCTTGAGCTGCACGTGGCAGAGCCGTGGGGCCTGAAACAGAGGGGCCGTGGGAAGCAAAGGCCTCTGGGGAGAACCGGAACAGCAAGCGCCTCCGGAGAGATCAGACCTGCACAGCCCCCTTCCAGTCAGCCCCAGCAGCGGCCCAGGCGACTCCAGGGGCCCAGGGAGCCCCCCAGCACCCTCCCGGGGTCCCTGCCACGCTGCTCACCCCCAGCACGCCAAACCGCTCACACATTGTCCATCCACAGAGGAAGTCGATCTCAAAGTTGTGATTGAGGATGATGACCACATGCTCCTTCCCCAGCCGGTCGATGGTGGCCTGGTCTGTGAACAGGGTGCACTCCGTGCCTGACCACCACTCCAGGAGCATGACCAGCTCTGTAGGGGGAACAGGGAGGGGGGAGGGCGGTCGGTCAGCATGCTGGGGGCCCAGGCTCCCACACCCGCTCCACAGGGAGGGCCCACCGGGAGCCTGGTGAGCCCTCCCTCCATCCAAGAGGACCTGAGATTTCCTGCATGAGTTTCAGTCACAGGGACACTTTGTGCTAAAAATGAACTTTGATGGCTGCTCTGTTCTGAAGGGGAAGGACAGAGAGTCCAGCTGTCCTTTGTGTCCAGACAAGTCTAGCAAACCCTCAGGAGCAGTTCTGCTCTCACGCCCGGGCCGCCAGGAGCTGGAGCTGGAGCAGCGAGGCTGCGTGCGTCCCCTCCTAGTCTCGTGAGAAGGACAGAGGGCCACGCAGAGAACGTCCCCAAAGCAACGTCCTCACAAGGCCCGTGTCCAGGTGACAGGGAACGGGTGCTTTTCTCAGGGTCCCTGTGCCATCGCTGTCCCACCACAGGATACTGAGCCAAACAGGACTGGCTGAGAGATCCCTGGGGCATAGTGGATTGCTAACTGCAAGGTTGGCAATTTGAAACCACCAGCCGCTAGGCGAGACAGACGGCCCCGTAATCACGCCTGTGCGCCTCAGGAGTCATGCATGCAGTCCCAGGAGCCCTCTCAAGGGTCATTCTGCCGTGTCCTGTCAGCTCACAGGAGTCGGGATCCACCTGAGGGCAGAGGGTGAGGACCAACGGATTCCTTCTGGAATGGAGGACACATTACTTCGTTTGAAATGGTCCCTGGAGGCCGAGCCTGGGGCAGGGCCGTCTCAGGCCAGGCTTCTCCGACTGTAGAAAGGGAATCAGAACAGACGCCTGGGTGGGATCCAGAAGGCGCTGGCAGGTGGAGGAGGGCAGGGCCTCAGGGCAGAGTCTGAGCGACAGGGAGCAGATGGGACACAGGCTCGCTACAGTCTAGGGTGGGTCTCGCTCGGCCCCGAGCCCACAGCACAATTTGTGGAAAGCTTTTCACTTTCACAGCCCGTGGGTTTCTGGACTGTGGAGAGAGGAGAGTGGATGGGTGGAAGCCAGACATGAGTGGTGTGACCTTGTTTCTCAAAAGGGTCCTGACAGATGTAATGGAGTTAAGGATCTTAAGATGAGGTCACCTGACATTATCCCAGGGGTCCCTAAATCTGATTTTTGTTATTGTTTTACATGGTTGCTTACATTTACTTTGTTTTCTCATTTCTTTGGTTACGGTAGTTTCCTGCAGTTCACATTTATGAATGTGTGTGTGCTTTTTTAAAATCACTTTATTGGAGACTCTTAGGACAAATCTTATCACAATCCATCCATTGTGTCGAGAAAATTTATATATTTGCTGCCCTCATCATTCTCAAAATATGTGCTTTCTACGTGAGCCCCTGAGATGTGTCTGTTCTTATAAAAGTATATCCCTCCAAATTTTTCTCAGGAAAAAAATTTTAAGTTGGTAGAGGATACTCTCAATTTATTTGTGCATCTCAAAACATGGCTGTAGTTTGCTCCCCAAACCAGGATTTTGCTGGGTATAGAATTCTAGGTTGAGGGCTGAGCCCCAGTGATGTAGTGGTTGAGTGCGGGACTGCAGCCCACTGGCTTGGTGGTTCAAATCCAGCAGCAGCTCTCCAGGAGCAAGGCTGGGCCTCCCACTTCCCACCAGAGGGCAGTGATGCCCATAACAAGCAAAACAAAACAAAATAAAAAAAGAATTCTAAGTTGATGATCTGCCTCTGTGACTGTGGTGGGAAGTTGGCCATCCGTCCATCCATCCTTCGGTATGGATAAGAGCTTCCCTCTGTCTCTGGGTGGTTTGCACTTTGATTATGATGTGTGGAGGTATGAGTTTCTACTTCTTGTTCTCACTTGGTATGCATTTTCTTCCGGTAACTATAAAATTCTGACTTTGAAAAGTTCAGGAATCATCTGGGCCTCTGTCTCTCCCCGTGTTTCCCCTTCATTCTGTTACCAGGGACAGAAGTAGGAAACGGTGCCATGGACGCTCTCCATCACGATGTGGGCCTACTTTTCATTTCCGCATCACTCCTGGGCGTGCTCTTCATTTTGATGTCCAGCCTACACATTCTGGGTCCAATCGCATGTACGACTAATGAAACTTTTACTTTAAAAATGACTGTCATTATCATTTTTATCAATGCATATTCTATCCGGTTCTTTTTTCACATCTGGTCACTTTTGGTCGTCTGGAAGCAGAAGTCTATAATTTAGTTTTTATTAATATTTGCCTTTTTAAAAATAATTTCCTGCGGACTCTTAGAGCTCCTGTATCAATCCATATACCCAGTGTGCCAAGCACATTTGTACATATGTTGTCATCATCCTTTTCCACTTGATATCAGCTCTGTTCCCCCCTTTTCTCCCCCACCCTAGGAACCCTTGAAAATGATAAATCATTATTTTCATATCGTACACCATCCACTGTCTCCCTTCACCCATGTTTCTGCTGTTCATCACTCTGGGTGTGGGAGATGGAGGGGAGGGGTTGGTATAAGTCGATCCTTGCAATGGGTTCCTTTCTCCCCCCACTGCTCATAGTATTCATCTTTTTTTTGTGTGTGTGACATCACTGCCCTGGTGGGAGTATTCGTATTTTTATATGCATTCATCTTACCCTGTTACACTGATGAATCACTCATTTGTCTGAGATGTTTCTAATGATCTTTTTCCTACAAAGACCAGCCTTTTTCTCGCAAGCGAGGCAGCCAGTTAAGAGGCGGCAGTCTTTCTGGAATGGAAGGGGCTCTGTTGAGGAAAGTAAATCCTCCACAGCCAAGACTCACTGGCCCAGGGCTGAGTTGTGCCCTCCATGAGGGCACTGGGGGTCACAGGCCCACAGCTTTATGGCCTCAGTGGCCTTTATGCAACATTCTCTCGCCCCGCCCTGACTTGGGAGGGGGGCCGGGGAGAGACAGCCATCACAGGTAGAGAGAAAGGCCCACACTTGCCCATTTAAAATACAGTGTGCTTTATTTTCCTTTTACCATGAAATACAGTCTCGTGTACATCTTTTTCCCTCATGCCCTGAATACCATGGTTTTTACGTGCCTTCTCTGGGATCACCTGTGCAAGAGCAACTGTACATACATACACACAGCACGCGTGTTTATAATGCGATGCTACATACTTGCCTTTTTTGACTTGAAAGTGTGTTTTCAAGATGCTTCCATGTCAGTAAACAGAGACTCTCTCATTTCAATAGCTGCGCATAATCCCCTTGTCTCCCAAACCACAACTGAGTTAACAGAATCTCAGGTTTCTACTGGTTATTGTTCTAATTGGGGGAAAAAACAATTAAATAAACATGCTATGTATACATGTGAAGTGGCTTCAAAAAGTTCATGGAAATATGAAATGAAAAAAATGATGGAATCTTTCCACTAATCTGGCATATGCTGTCGTGGACTGAATTATGTTCTCTGAAATATATGTGTCGTACCCCCTAACTCCTTTGCCTGTGGACATGAGTCCCACTTTAGAAGGGGCTGACAAGCACAGCAGAGAGGAGGGTGTGCCTTGAGCTCACCTCCTTGGAGATATGAGGTTGAAGAAGCAGGGCAGAGCTGGAGGATGAGGGGTGCCAGGCAAGGAAGACGGACACGGAGCTCAGAAGGGGCCAGGACTTACCCCAGAGGCTACAGAAAGCCAGTGCTTTCTCTGGGGGCTGGACGCCTCAACTCTGCACCACTGGGCTTCCTAAGCGGAGCATGAGTGTTTTTGTTACAGCGGAGACCTCTCTAGGTTACATTTTTACTCTGCGAAATCACTGGCTCAAAACTGTAACCATGCGATTTACCAGTAACTCAAACTATTCTAAGTGTCTGGTTTTTCTTCCCAGAAGAGATCCCATTTTCTACACTGACCAGCCGGCAGGGTGTGAGGGTCAGCCCCTGCCACTTGTCAATGAGTGTATTCTGACTCACGGGGACCCTGTGTGTGTGTGTGTGTGTGTGTGTGTGTGTGTGTGTGTGTTGTGGCAAACTGTGGTCTAGGATGGGAGTGCCGTGGGGAGCTAGGGTTGTGTACGCTCAGAAGGAGGAAGACAGGGCTTCCTACTCCCACAAAGAGTTATAGTCTCCAGCCTTATGACAAGACTGGGGCAAATCAATTGCCTGTCCCTTCACACAATACTACCTCCACCTCCCAATGGAAAGAGAATCTTCCATTCCAGAAAATCAAGCTAAGTTCAGGGGACGGGGCTACCCGCAGTTTGGAGCAGACACTGACAGCTTTGTGGGTGGGTGACTGGGGAAAAGGAACCTCACATGGGGAGAGGATGCTAAACAAGAACTATAGGAAACCTATGGGGGACAGATTTTATGTTCCTGGGTAGACACTACGAAGACGTTTCTACCCGGCCTTCGGTGAACCACACCGTGCACTAAACACCGTGATGATCGTGGCAGCTGACCTAGCAGGCAGTTTGGCAGGATGCAGGGCCTTTGCCAGAAGGACTCAACAGAGAGGTCCCTCTGAGTGAACTGAGCCCTGCCTCGAAGTTGCTGGGGGACTTGGATGGCACAGGACGCAGACAATGGCCTACCCAGGACTAAGGCGGTCAATGGACCTTGGGGGGAACTCCCAACTTGGTGGGTATCCAGTGGAAAGAGACCCAGAATCACCAGATATTTAGTACTTCGATGCCCACCTCACAGTGACATGACAGGTTTCGATCTGCTGGGCAGGGATCTGCACTTGGAAGATCTGATCCAGGAAGGTCCCCTGGCACCAATCCCCATACTTAAGCTTTGGATGGGAGCTCCACCTATGGAGGGAAATCACTCAAGGTGGAAATGAGGACTCGTATAGAGTCCTCAGTGCCCAGTGTCCAGAAGGCTAAGTCATTGGGAAAACAGTGCATTCGCCTGATAACCCAGGGCGATTGACAACGTTGCACTTCTTTATGTCTATGGGTTTGTTTGGTTTTTCCGTTCCTTTGTGTGATGTTTGGCTTGCTGCTGTTATTGGTGTAGTTGGCCTTCTGGGGTTTTGATCTTGTTGTAAGACAACTGCCGGGGCTGAGCCCCTGTGGTGCAGTGATTGTGTGCAGGACTGTGGCCCACAGGGTTGGCGGTTCAAATCTAGCAGCAGCTCTCCAGGAGCAAGGCTGAGCTTCCTACTCCCACCAGGGCAGTGATTCCCACCCACCCCCCCCCCCCAAAAAAAAAGACAACTGCTGAAGTAAACTCGAGCAGTACATATCCTGTGGACGAGCAGATGGAGCTTGGCCTCCCACCTAATTCTAGCCCCAATCCAAGAACAGCCAGTTCTTATAACACGGCCCTGCTCCATACTAGCTTCAAATGATCACGGACAAGAAGGTTGCTACAGCAAAGTGTGGCGAAGACAGCAGAGGGTGCCGGGCTATCGACTGGAATCATGTCTGGAGTCTTAAAGGCTTGCATTCAAACAAGCAGCCATCTAAGTGAGGAGCCAACTAAGTCCACTTGCGTGGTCCCAACATGGCAATAACAAAAATTCAAATACGGTAAAGGGAAAAGTATCAGAGCTAAAATCTGATTGGTAGAAGGCTTGAGGAGCCCCGAACTCATCTGTAGAGTAACAAATAAGATTACGCCCCTGGCAGACCCCGTGAGCCACAAGCAAGAGTCTCCCACAGCCTTCCTATCAGACAGTTCACTGTCAGCTTGACTATTTTGGATCAGACTTGATACTGGGTCAGCTGACTGCCCTCTCGACTCAACCTGAATTTGTGTGTTCCCAGACCAAAAAAAATTCTTCCCTGGCCTTTTAAATATCCAGGGTGGCCTTTTCTTTCTTATTTGCGTGTATTTTTAACTTTATATTATGATTCTATCCTTACCACTTTATTTAAATTGTGGTTTTTATTGTTTCCGTTGGGTTTCCCAGCTCGTGAAGGGCAGGAGTGGATGCACAGAGATAACAAGTGATGCAGGTTTGAAGGAGCGGTGGGGGTGGGGATGTGGGGTGAGAGACAGGAGGGTGAGGGGGTTTCAGGAACAGCGATGGAGGCAGGAGGGGGGCAGGAGCGCTAGAACTGATTGTGATCACACAACTCATTTTTAAGGTGATTTAACCATGGGGTTGGGGAATGTTCTAAAATGGATTGTGGTAATGATTGTATCACTCTTGATGTGATTGCATGACTGAATTACAAGATATGCGGATTAGGTGCCAATAAATAAATAATATATAGAGAGAGACTTGGACACCCTGTAGCTGAGTCAGAATGGGCCCAAGGGCAGTTTGTTGGTGGTGCATGACTCCCTACCCCCCTGCGTCCCCCCCTTCCAAAGGTGCCCCTTGCAGTGCCACAGAACTGTCTGTCAGGCGACAGGAAGGGGAAGGATTGGATTGCTGAATTGTCATTGAGAAAAGGAAGTACGTGCAACTTAGGGCCAAACTTCCTCTTATAAATCAGGGGCTTTCCTGTGTGTGTGTGTGTGTGTGTGTGTGTGTGTGTGTGTGTCCTCAACAAAATTGAAGTGCCAGCAATAAGTGATTGTCAAAAAACACTAGTCCGGTAAGAGTTGTGTGAGCTCCCAATAAAATGATTAAAAAACCAAACCAAACCAAAAAAAAGTACTACTCTTGGCATAAAAGGCAAGAGAAGTTTCAAGCCCAGAGTGACACGGGTATTATGACCTGCTTCTACCGACAACTTCTTGTTTGTGTTGAATAATGTCTATTCAAGGGGGCAGCTTGGAAATGAAAGGTGAGAACAGAAGGGTGCCGTGAATAGAGAAAGAGAGAGCGTCTCAGCACCCGAGAGGGGCATGCCCGCTCGACCCTGCCCCGTGGGTCCTCTGCCAGGCGGTGCAGATGCAGGCTCCAGGACGGGGAGCCGGGTTCCATTTGGTCCTTCATGAGCACCTCGAGGTGGATGCCAGCTGCCGCCGCCCTCTCAGCTGGCATTTGTGTCAAATGGGACCTCGGACATAGTGGGTGTGACTAGATGTGCTTGCATCTCTGCTGCTGTGACAGGTGACATGGGACGCGTGTCCCCCAGCACACCCTCTCCTGTACAAGCACGTGCGGACAGGAGACGGATGCACACTTTGCTTTTCGAGGTGCGGACAGGTGATGGCAAACCATACGAGATGCCGCCCGGGGCCTGCTTCTGACAACTCTGGGGCTGGCAGGTGCTCAAGGGAAACAAGGCTGCCGTGGGCGGGGGGCTGGGGGGGGGGGGGGGGGAGCAAGCCTGGCTGCTGAAGCTGGAGGCACTGACCTGAGTGCCCTCCTCTCCCTACTTGGGCTTATGTTTTAAATGCCCCCAAGAGGGTGCTCAGCCACACCCAAAAGTGCCATTTCTGTGCTCACAAAGGTCACGTGTTGGAGCCTCCCACGAGCAGTGCTGGGTTGAGCATCTCTCACGGGTCTACCGGCCAGCCCCTGGCAGCGGTCCCTCATGTCCCCGTGGCGGGGGGTGTGTGGTCTGCACGAACTGCCTGGCAGGGCCCCTGGAGCTGCCTCGCTGGCTCTGAGTCTTGCGTGAACGGGGCTCCCGCTGCTAGGCCCCTCCCCAGCTGGCGCTGGCCGGGGCCGGTGGGTGGGTACTCACGGCTCCACAGAGAGTAGGCGAGGCGACAGTTTAGCCGGCGGTACAGCTGCTTGTTGATGGGCCAGAGGGCGAGTGTGCATAGCTGGAGGAAGTTGATGGCAAGCCCGCTCACCACGAAGACGAAGCCGATGAGGAGGTGCACGATGAACTGGGTCTTCAGGAAGGCGAGCAGGCCCATGGTCGCTCCTCAGTAGCGAGTGCAAGGTCCTTCGCTGAGAACGGCCGTCCTGGAAGGGCAGGGAGCGTGCTCAGGCCGGGCGGGGGTCCTGGAGATACCACTCATGACCAGGAGGGTGGGGCTGGGGCACTCCTTACACCCACGTCTTTTCCTTCCCCAAATAGCACCGCACATGCTGCTGGCATGTAATGACACACATGCGCACACACACAGAGCATACCGCACACATACGCACAACTGCACAGAGAACACAGTGACTTGAAGATGCACACGGAGACACGGATATTCACACACACGTGTAAAATACACCATCCACGTATGCGCCCACAGAAAGATACAGAGCTGCACAAAGACAGAGCACACGGCACACCCTACAAGAAGATTCACCCACAGAGACAGACATACATACACACACGCAGACTACATCACACAAGCATGCAACCCCGCATACCAACACACAAAGCCAGAATATGCTATGCACATAAAATCGAACCCAGACCTGCACTCAGACACATCAGCACATACAGATATTCACATGCAGATACTCACAAAGACACAGATACATATGCACACAATAGACTACATCATACCTGAATGTACTCTTGCAAAGATGCACAGAGGCACATACAGAATGCAGTCACACACACACACATACACGCGCGCACACACACACTGCATGCATGCCAGAAAGAAAGAAGCAAAGAGAAAAAGACTGGCTAAAAAACCCACTAAAATATCAGTAGTGATGATCACAGGGTAAATAAGGAAGGTTTGGGATAACTTATGTATATTACACATATGTCTATGTTTTGATATATAATTTATGTTATGTCAATATACACACGTTAAATACTTATGATACATACATTAAAGTACCTCATTAAAAAGATCAAAATTATGCCAAAAGAAATCTCTAAAACGGGGCTGAGCCCCGGTGGCGTAGTGGTTGTGCGCGGGACTGCGGCCCACTGGGACGGAGGTTCAATTCCGGCTCCACAGAGGCAAAGGATGGGCCTCCTACTCCCACCACCAGGGCAGTGATGCCCTAAAAAAAAAAAAAAAAAAGAAATCTCTAAAACAAGAGGTCCACCACATTATACATGATGTGCTTTACTTCCTGAGGCCCTGTGCTGCTTTAAATGATAAGACATCTATTTGGCCTGGTAACATGAAGGAACCATCCCTGGAATTGCCCCGTTTGCTCCCCTTCCTCCTGCATGCAGGGTGACACAGCCAGGCTCTAGGCTGGGACACTTGTCCCATGAGGCTGCCCCATGGTGTGCAGGGGGAAGCCAGGGACAGTGACAGCAGTGACCAGGGGAGGGGTACCCTGGAGCCCCGCAGATGCATCCTGTGGGAAAGGAGGCATGTGGGGAGAGCAGACAGTGCTGGGAATGGCACCGAGCTCTCTCCCACATCCCTCAGACATGTGCCCTGAGATCAGGACATGCTTGGGAGCTCCCAGAAGCGCACTGCTAGCCCAGCGGCTGAGCCACGCCTAGGAGAAGGTGCTCAGGGCCTCCCATCTCTCAGGAAACCTGGTGGGGGGGTGTC
This sequence comes from Nesogale talazaci, assembly GCA_004026705.1. Classification (NCBI taxonomy): domain Eukaryota; kingdom Metazoa; phylum Chordata; class Mammalia; order Afrosoricida; family Tenrecidae; genus Nesogale; species Nesogale talazaci. The sequence goes on from PVJH01010777.1 coordinate 30,592, forward strand.
TGCTGCAAACACAGTACTTCCTTCACTGTGCACTACTGCACCCCTAGACTGCCATGGAGGGGCACTCCTCTGAGGGTTCCCACCTGCCACCTGCAGGGCCTGGGAGCTGAGGGGGCACTGGGAAGTATAGATGCTATCCCTGTCAGCCACAGAGATGGCACGTCTTGCCTAAATTAACAGGAATATATGCTGATTTATGTCATCCAAGATAGCATTTACTTCTCTGAATAATAAAAATAATAAGAATAATTTTTTAAAAAGTCAAACCTACACAAAGCTGGGAGAAGAACACCGTCTCTCAGATGCATTGAACAGAAAGAGCTCACCTCGTCTTTCAGCTCTCTGGGTGTGCCTTAAATAACCTTGGTGGTGCTGGAGGCAAGGCATTGGGTTATTAAACTACAAGGCCGTTGGTTCAAACCCACCAGCCACTCCGCAGCGGAAAGAGGAGGCTGTTGGCTCCCGTCCAGATGCACAGTCTGGGAAACCCTATGCAGGTGACGGCGAGGTGCACACGGACGCTGGGTGGTGCGGTGACGAAGTGCTCCCCACGCCCGTGTCTCTGAGGAGAGGGATGTGGCAGTCTGCCTGGACTGCCTTCCTAAGGCTGACTGTCATCGGGCAGGTTCTGATGCAAAGCAATGCTGCAGGCGGCAGAACTGCCCCGTGGGTTTCTGAGCGGTCAGTCTTTATGGAAGCAGACAGCCTCCTCTTTCTACCTCAAAGGACTGATGGCTTCCAACTGCAGGCCTGGTGGTTAGCAGTCCAATGCGGAGCCTCTGTCCTGGGGGGCTGCTGGAGCAGCAGGGACTCTGCGGCATTTTTCACCAGTCTAGGCGCGCACGCAGCGTTTGCCTCCTCTTTGCCAGTGTTCTTGAAGTGACGCTGAGTACCTGGTAGCTCTCACTCATAAACAGACCCCTCTGTGCTCGCCTTGCGCCGTGCCCACCCAGTGGGAGAGAGCACCAGGTGCTCAGACCAGGCTCCCGGGGCCCCGCTGGCTCCCTGTATTAGGCTGGGCTGACCAGAGAAACAAATCCAGAGACACTCCTCTTATGTGTGAGAGAGATCGTTATAGCAAGAGGTTATTTACTGGGAAAATATCACGGTGCAGATCAAGTCCTTAAGTCCGATACGAGTCCACACATCCGATTCTAGCCCATAAATCCCTCTTCAGCCTCACGAAGGGGCTTGTAATGATGCAGGAAGGTCACAGGCGGTGGGTGCAAAGTCTCGTGGATCCAGTGCCTGGTAGTGTACATATCTCTGGGGCTCCCGCAGGATTCCACGTGACAACAGGAAGGAAAGACAGAGAGGACGGGAGACTCCCCCCCCCCGGGCACTTCCTCCCCCCATTATGAAGGCCATGCCCTCAAAGAGGCACCATCAGACTGTAACCTGATTTACAGGTTAGACTCCACCCCTACACTTCAAGTCGACATGAAATTACGTACGTGACTTTCACATGACCCCAAACTCCTTTACAGTTTTTTTTTTCTGTATACCAAGGACCTGAGTATTACACAGTATGCCTGTCATAATTCTATTACCCTCTCTTCTCCTTGCACCCTAACAGACCCACCCCACCCCACCCCAACCCCCCAGACCCCAGACCTAACTCCTATTTCCAACAGACGGCTGTGAAGGGTCAAGGGAACTATCCCACAACCTGTGTTGGTCTGGATGTCTCCTCATGCCTGACTCATTTAGGCTCAACACTTCTGGCCCAGAATATTCCACTGGGGCTGCTGGGTAGTCCCCAGCAGGGGGGCACTTGAGACCACATTGTCCCATTCCAAAACACAAAACAAAACTCCATAAAAGAAATCAAACTCAGGGCTGAGCCCCGGTGGCGTAAGTGGTTGAGTGAGAGACTGCAGCCTGTGGGCTTGGCGGTTCAAATCCAGCAGCGGCTCTCAGGAGCAGCACTGGGTAGCATCCATGACCACCAGAGGCAGTGATGCCCACAAAAGAAAAAAAAAAGAAATCAAACTGCCAGGAAGTCCATTCGGACTCACGGTGACCCTACAGGATGGGGCAGTACTGCCCCTCTGGGTTTCCACGGCGGTACAGCTCAGGAGCAGAACATCTCTTTCTTCTGCAGAGCTGCTGGTGCTGGTTTACGACGAATGACCTTTTATTAGCAGCCCAGCATGGAGGAGGCGGCTATGCCACAGGGCACCTCATCCCTAACAGACGCATGACACCCCATCCCCACACTAAGAACACACTCTGCTTGAAAACAATAAGAAATCGGTTGTGTGATACTAGGGGGATTCAAAAAGCCTGTAAGGAAATTGAGTTAAAATATAATGGCATTTCCCCACAAACATTTTTAAGACACCCCCTGTGGGATGAAGACAGAACTTTTCCACAATTATTATACCCAAAATATTAAGCAAACTGCTTACCAGCATTTGTTATGGAAGTTAAGTTAGCTGTTCTCCCTGTGGTTCCCAGTTATGAGGCCTTTGTGCTGTCTCACAACAGCCTAACTCCTCTGATGTTAGGATGATGGCTCCCTCCCCTTGAAGCCTGTGGGCCGGACTCAAGAGCCATTGTTAATGGCCCCAAACCTGACAGAAATGTTTGTATTTCCCCAGAGGCCCAAGATCTGGTCTTATCACTCCCCTCTTCATAGTCACATTGGCATCCCCAAGACCACTCCCCTTATCACTATACAGCCCTTAAGACAGCCCTCCTTTAACATAAGGGTAGGGCTCAGATATCCTGAGGAGGTCATTTATATGGGGAAAATAAAAATTCTCTCTCTCTCCATGTGGACCATCTGGCGGGGCGGAAGTGAGCATGTACCATGAAACGATATATGTCTGACTCTTATTGCTCCTTTCTCTATCATGATCTCTATATCGTTGCTTTAATAAATAATAATTATCGCTGCACAACTGCCTGTTGAACCCATGCTGTGAGTATATCAGAAATTAGCCACTACTGATAACCCTCCCTCTCCATGTTGAGATTGAGTCCAATAGCCAGCCCTCCCCATCCCCCATGCCATTAGTCAGCACACAGAGAGCCTGGACAATGACAGGGACTCCCAGCCTTCCTCTGACTGACTCCCTTTCTTTGTGGTCCCAGAGCTGGTCCTGGTGGATAATTCCTCCTCACTGATGTGTTAACAGGTCCCAACTGCTTGTACAGCATGGTCAGCACAGCGAGACAAGCGCGGGGCTTTGAAGCCCCAGCAATGGATGCCTCAGTTAGGTTAGCTGCATGCCGAAAGATTGGTGGTTCAGAGCCACCAGCCGCTCCAACAGAGGGTTCCAGAAAGTCTATGACCTTAGAAACCACGAGGTGGTTTTATTCTGCCCCCCAGGATCAGTATGGGAGAATTGAAAGGCAGCTAGATTTAGGGACAAAAGGGTTGTCTCTTGCTGCCTGCAAGGGTCACAAAATACCGGGGTGGGAGAGAGATCAGGCACCCTAGCTGGACCCCTATGGGAGAGATCCAAACTGAGGCTGCACCGACTAGGACCCCTAGCACAGGGGAAAGCTAAATGCCGCCTCCACCTAGGACCATGGCTTCACCCAGGTGCATTGAAAGGCATCCAGTAAGAAGTGCCAACACTCTCCACCACGCCTCCCCAGCAGGAGGGGTTCAAGACCCCTCCGAGGGAAGTCCAGGTTTCTTTTCATTCTCTTCCTGTTCAGGTGCAGGTGGAGTCAGGGGGGTCTCTCGTCCTGCCCTGCCCCGGGCCTACTTGGGGCTCACGTGCTCGATGCCGGGGATCCTCCAGTTCTGCATGTGTGGGTGCCGTTTTTGGCATGGCTTTCCATGCCCAGTGTGGACCTCAGCGCAGCCTCCACGCAGCGCGTGCACTTTTGAGACTGCCCCTTTCCTTCACCAAACTCAGTTGGCTCACAAAAGTGCTTTGGCGTCACGTAACAAGAACCGAGGTCTACCCCACTCCAGAACCCTAACAGGATGGACTCCCGGACTGCGGGTGTCTGGGCAGGGCCACAAAAGAAAGGCCAGCCAATAACCTCTCTATGGGGCCTTTGTCTTTTTCCTGCAGACTTGGAGGACTTCTTCATAACCCTGCCCACACCTCTCGTGTTTCCCACACCTCCTCCCCGCTCAGGGCGCAGCCTCCTCACGTGCCCCTTTGCCATCCCGTTTGGTAGCACACCTCAGCATCTTTGATGGATGGAAGGGCCTCGGAGGAATTTTTTGGGTTTTTTTTTTCATCTTAGGAGGTTACTTTCTGCTAAGCTTGAGGCTGGATTAGGAACACCGGCCCTGGGGTGGGGGTGGGGGAGTGGGGGGAAAGGGGGGTACTGGTCTGAAATCCAGCCTGTGATAGGACGGGCTGTTGATGACAACTGTTATCTGACAGCCTGACATGTCCCACGCTGACTAGTCAGAGGTGCCTGTCTCCTTATGGAGCGTTTCAGAAGGACAAAGGGAGCTAGCTCTTTTAGAAAGGCTCTCGGCACTTAAGCCCCCAGGGTCCACCGTTCACTGGACAGAAAGCTCTTCCTGCACCAAACTCAGACCCAGGCGGAGGGCAAGTGAGATCAGGAGGCAGGCTCTAGCCCGGGCTCACCAGTGTCCCGTGACCTGTGCAGGGTCTCTAGCCTCCTGCTTGCCGGGATGGGGTGGGGGCTGGTGTCATGGCCAGGGGACAGCACAGGCTGAGGCCAGGGCAAGGCTGGGTTCAGGCCATCATATCTGGGGCAGCCCAGTGGGGAGGGTGGGGAGGGCTGCAGTGGCACATGAAAAGCCTGGCCTGCTCAGAAGCCACAAAATGTCACAGCAGAATGAAGGACAGGCTGAGTGGGGAGGTGGCAGGAGGTGCTGTGGGCCCTGGACCCCCGGAGAAGCAGAAGTGAATCAGAGAGGGATCTGGGAGTCTAGTTTGGGGTGGGAAGAACAGGACCAGCCCCACCCAGCTGGACTTCCTAGGGGCCAGTCCATGGCCAAAGGCCTGGGCTGGGCACACAGGTGTGGGAGAAGTGGGTCAGCAGGGGCAGTGAGCGCCCGGACCACAGCAAGCAGTGGGCAGTCGGTCTCAGGCCAACACCCGACGCTATACAGGACCAGCCTTTCCCAGGGCAGCAGCCTGCCCTGCCCGCAGGACAGAAGCTCATCTAAGATTGAGTCCAAGTCCGAGGCCCGGAATGGGAACACCTGCAGGTTCTGCCTGACAGACACTGGAAGCACAACATCCTGGCCCCTCTGCTTCTGCAAGTCCTGCACCGTGGCAACACACCAGCCCCCACTGACGAAGGACAAGTGAGTACTGGCTGTGGGGAAGGTCGGCTGGCCAGGAAGTGGACCTAGGTCCTCTTCATCCTCACAGAGAAACCTGAGCTGCCACCAGGTTGACTCCAGCTGGTGATGACAGACGGAAGGGAACTAGATGGCCAGGACCTTCTTTCAAGCCACCTCTGGGGAGACTAGCACCGCCAATCTTTTCGTCACCCTGCTAAGCACCCGGGCTGTTTGAAGCACTCTGGGGCTCCCCTCAAGAATAAACTCGCTGCCCTTGAGTGGAGGGAGTCTCATGGCAGCCCCTGGGGCAGGGCAGAACTGCCCCTGTGGGTTTTTCAAGACCGTCACTCTTTACCAGAGTAGAAAGCTTCACCTTGCTCCAGCGGAGCAGCAGGGGGCTTCAAACTACTGACCTTGTGGTTGGCAGTCCACTGTGTAACCCGGGGCGCCCTCAGGCTCCTTCACAAAGATGAGCGTTCCTCAGTCTAATTATACGGGGCAGTGGTGAGTCAGAGATTCTCGCTGGCTCTGCAGGGTAGGGGGTGGGGTGGGCTTCAATTCCCGGCCTACGCACCTTAGAAACAGTCGATGCCTGTCTTCCAGTGGTGCTGTGAAGCTGGGCAAGCTTCCACAGAGCTCCCAGACTGAGAGGGACTGGGAAGAAAGCCCTGGGGAGCTACTTGCAAAAGCAATAATAATAAAAATCAGTCCTACGGATCGCAATGGCTCCATCCCATTTTGTATCGGGCTTGCTGTGACCCAGGGCCAGCGAGGCAGTAGTCAGCTAATGAACAGAGCATTTGCGCAGGCTTGCCTGTGCAGATGGCTGAGCAGAAGCAGCGGCGGCTGCCCATGCATGGCCCTGCCCAGTGGACCCGGGGGCTGCGTGCTGGCGGCTCGCTGCCTGGCCAGGCCCTGCAGCTGCTCTGTGGGAGAAAGAGCCGGCTCTTCCCCGTCCTACAGGGTTGCGATCTCAGAATCGACTTGATGGCCGGGCACCAGTTTGGTCTCATCCACCTGTGGCTGATGACATGACCCAGAGTGCAGGAGACGCGGGCACTCTGTCCTGCCCTCGCGAGCATCCTGGCTGTCCTTCCTGCGAGACCCATCCGTTTGTTCTTCTGGTGGTCCAGGGTCCTGTCAGGATGCTGTGCCAGTGCCAGAGCTCAAGTGCATCGACTCTTCTTCGGCGTCCAGTGTTCACAGGCCTACGAGAGGCCACGGAAAATGCCATGACTTGCGCTAGGCACACTTAGTCCTCAGAGGGACATCCCAGCTTCTCTGCACTTTAAAGAGGTCTTGTGCAGCAGATTGAACCAAAGCAATGTACCTTTCGATCCCTGCCAGCTGCTTCTGTGAGCCTTTGACTGGGGAATCCAAACCAGACAACCTCAACCTCTTCTCCATGGACGTGATGCGCCCTAACAGGGTCTGGTCCCTGGAGAAGAACTCCAAGCTGGGGGAAGGGGAGAGGCCCTGGCAAGAGGGGTGGATGGACACGGTGGCTGCCGGCAATGGACTTAAGATAAGAACCATTGTGCGGACAACGAGGATGACGCAGGATGGGGCAGGGCAGGGGTCCATTCTGCTGCACGTTGGTAGGGTCACTAAGCGCTGGGACTGACTTGAAGGCCTCCAACCAGTGTGGGGGAGGCTGGAGGCGGGGACAGTGCTTATACATCCCGGGTGCAAGAGGCGCCTGTCACAACTGTGGCTTAAAGCCAGGGTCGTCATCAGAGGTGGAATGACAAAGAGGTGACAGAAGGAGGATGAGTGTCCGGTGCCCCCAAGCCTCTCTGTTGCCCAGGTCCTGGCGGTGAGGCCTTCCCCAGCTCTCCCTGGGTCCCCGAGCCTGAGTGGGGAGGTCCCTGGTTGGCACAGCAGAGAGGAGAGGCACGCTGGCCCGGCAGGTGTGGAAGTGATTTATTTCTAGAGAGCCGGCTGCCCACTCCCACGTCTCTGGGTGCACACTGTTGTTAGCACCAGCTCAGGCACCGTGTCTTCCTTCCATAAGGGGTACCCCGTTCATCCTAAGCTGTTCAAGGCATCAGGTGCAGGGAGGGTAAACACGCACACATTCACAGGGGCTCAGCACAGGGCCTCCGGTCCCTGTCCCTGTAGCGACGGCCACTTTCTCCCCTTTCCTCCTGCATGGCCAACACACCCTCCCTCTCCCTGAGGTCTTGGAGGGCCCACACCTGTGCCCGGAGCCTGACTCAGCGCTCACCCCATCAGCCCTGCTCCTAGGCCAGCTCCTTGGAGTGGAGTGGCCGCAGTAGGGAGCTGGGTGGCCATTCAGCTACACAGCAGCTCCCTGCCCTGTGCAGAAGGAGCTTCTCCCACGAAGGGCAACATGGAGTGAATGGGCATGATCACGGCATGTTAGGACCTGTCCACCATGTGTGACACCAGCCAGTGGGCCCCGCTGCTCTCGGGTACTGAGTCATGTGGCCAGGCCCCTCCTGCCCATAAAAAACCACTCTGCTTCCCCACAGTTGGGTATTTGGCTCTGCGCTGCAGTGGGAGCTGGCCAGAGGTCAGATTGGCCATTGTGGTGGCCGGGGGTTCCCAGTACCTGAAAGCCTGGGGCAATCAGAGTCCTAAGCCCTACAGCCTCCTGGGCTCCCTGACTAAGTGGCCTGCCTGCTAGCAAATCCTTCCATTGTACCTGGGATTTTGTGATCCAAATCCCAAAACTGTAATGAAGGACAACCAACACCTGCTGTGGCCGCCCCTCCTTCTAGTCCCTGCACCTTGCCTACCCTCTGTGGTCTGTCCGCTCCCCCCTCCCACTGACCCACCCCGTCAGCCATTCACCTCCCTCATCAGTGCCTGTATGTGCCGGGAGCTGGGCAGACAGCGTCTGCTCTAGGCAGCAGGTCAGAAAGGCCATGCCAGCTGACAGCAGAGAGAGGCCTGTGTGGAGTTAGCTCTGTTACTAAGTCAGGGGTGTGGGGGGATAGTGTCAGCAGAGGGGACAGACTCTTGGAAATAAAGTTTCAGAAAGAGCTCATGTTTCACTGTAATTTAGGCAGTAGCTCTATTAGGAACATAGTCAAGAACCAGACGGCTTCTGAGCACTCAGCAGGGTGCCATAAAAATAAAGCAAGTGGACTCAGCTCCTTGACAGCGTCTCCCTGACTCTGAATTTAAACGGACCTCGAATTTAAGCAGACCTGTTGTTGCAGAGGGAGGGAGAGAGGGGAGGCTGGCGGGGGCAGGTATCCTGAGATTGGCAGACAGCGGCAGTCGGAGGGAGAGGGCATCACCTCTGAGTTGGCCAGCACAGCCAGCAGGTTTTCCACCCCTTCCCTTCGCGGACCACCCCCTCCGCCATCAATGAGAACACAATGCTGGCATTGACCTCACCTGGACCTCTCCAAAATGCCCAGAGCTAGGGCTGCATTCTATTCCTGACTCCATTCAAGAGGTCCTGAAGGCCGGAAATGGTGGTGGCTGTGTTTTAAGAGCCCAACTAACACCTTGGATGAAAGACCCCGTCTTTCTTTCTTTGTTTCAAAGGTTCTTGAACAGACTCATCTATCGTGTCAATGGGCAGGGAAAAAAAATTCCAAAGATTCCTCTCAGAGGGGCCAGCCGCTGGAATGAGTCACAGAGGAGCCTGGTGGGTCCCCTTCATTGATGCCAAACTCCATCCAAACTCTGTGCCGACCCAGAGCGACCCTGTGGGAGCAGGGCAGAACGGCCCAGCGGGTTTCTGAGACTCTTTACTGGAGCAGAAAGCCTCGTTTTTTTGTAAGAGCGGTTGGTGGCTTTGAACTGCTGACCTGGAGGTGAGTAGCCTGACTTGTGACCTACTGTCCCACCCGGAGCTTCAAAAGTTCACGGGGAGGGGGAATCCCCTGATCTTTTCTGTCCATTTCCCTGCCTATCTTTTTCTTTGGGGCCAGATATGGGGGCAGGGGCAAGGATAAAGGGTCTGGCAAAGAGCAGATACAATGATACGGACGGAGTACATTTTCAAAGAGGATTAAACTTGCAACCATCTGCAGGGTTGGTGACTCGGCCCCTGGAGGCTTTGTTCCACCAGGCCATTTTGCCTCTGGGCTGCTGGGAGGTCTGGTCCACGTGGTCACGGAGGGCCCAGGCTGCACTGCACTGCTGGCTTCTACACCTGCCCTCCAAGGGTGCTCTGTGCTCACCTTCCCAGCAGGCGATGGAGGTGGAGGGCTAGAAGTCGGGGCTGGGGGGTTCCTTAAAGCAGCCGGGGCTGCTGAGTGGCCTCTCCCGCCTGGGTTGGCTGAACTCAGTACTTGCTGTGCTCAGCCCAGCTGTCCTGGCAAGGGCCGGACAGAAAAAACAAAAACAAAACACAGTGATTTCTTCCTACATTGGAGAAAGTGGTTTCTAGAGCAGGAAGGAATCCTGCTGAGAAAGGAACTGATCTGGACTGTGAAGGTAAAGTGGGGACCGGCTGCTGCTGGGAGCCAAGTCTCTGCGTCAGCAGATGAGACCCAGCCTCGTCGGGGTCCACAGGCTCCTGAGCAGCGGCGGAAGGCGCAGCTACCGGCCCCTCCCTGCCCCGAGGAGCCACACGTGATGAAGACCAAAGACACGGGCAAACCAGCGTTCCACGGACAAACGGACCACACAGACACGTTGCTGAGGCCAGAAGAGCTGGTGAAACAGACAAGCACAGAACTGCCCGAGAACTCTTCTCCCTAAGGCTGCCCTCCCTGCCCCTCTGAGGGCATCTGCTGGGCCGGAGGTCATCTGTTTTAACATCGCAATGGAATGCTGGTCTGTAAGTGCCCTAGGGCAATTCTCCTTTAAACTTCCCTCCTCTTCTTATCAAGAGAAGCTGTTAGTCTTTCTCCCCCGGGGCTGGGATGTTCATTCTAAACCCACCCCACCTGGGATGTGGGGGGTGGGGGCAAGCTGGAATAGGATCATAAAACAAGGCGCCTGGAGCTTTATTTAAATATACTTTTGTCTTACTTCTGTCACTACCGATTACTTACTGTTATATGAATTTTAGCTCGCTTTTTCTTCTGCTTTCGGGATGCTGCTCTCCCTGAATAATATAATAGAGGCTTTGGTCAGGGAAGACGGGCACTTCCCTGTGGTGGTGGATTGGTTCTTTGAACATCACCCCCTGTAGTCCCAGTCTGGCCTGATAAAACAATGAAGACTTCACCCATTTCTAATTGGACATTGTAGTGGTGTCCTTTTCCCTGGACCTGCAACAATGGTGCCCAGTTACCCCTACCAGCTGCTCTGAGAGGGATCACACTGGGCACTCCAGGGAGGAAGGGGAGAGAGATGTAGAATAGAATGCAAACTCATCAGAGAGGCTTACTGGATGGACTAGACTGATGCCAACCCCTCCACGCCCCTCCCCCCCCCACGCACACACTCTTCAGGTCCAATGGTGGAATAACCAGACTCTTAAGTTCAAAAGGGCCGCATCTACCCAAGGACCAAGACCAGAGGTTGGAGGAGGGCACAGGGATGGCAGGGTGGGGGGCTGCCATGGAGCAGCAGTCAGCACACATGTGAACTGTCGACTGTAAAACAGAGCAATCTGCTCTGTGAGCCGTTACCTAAGTCACAATGCAAAGTCTTTAAAATAATCAATAAAAAGAAAGCAACTGAGGTGCAAGGTACAAACTTCCTTGTCCCCCCCCCCCCCCATGCATTCTGACAGAGATGTAAACATTGAATTCCCTCCTGTGCAGACTGCCAGGGCAGGGACCCATTGAGACGCTGGCGGTCTCACCACACCTCCTGGAGAAGACCCTGTTTACACAGGTAAAACAAAACAGAAAAGCAAACACCCGCCCGCCCCCTCCCTGCCCCAACAAGCTGTGGGGCAGCCTGCTCTCATTCCATGTGCCCCGTGTGTGCCGGCAGACAGAGTTTTCAGAAGCAGTCCAGGCAGGGGCACAGGAACGCCACCTTTTCAACCACGGTAACAACATGTCACCCCCACACACTTCAGAACAGAGGGCCCATCCTGTCGGCTGGAGGAGTCTCTGGGGTTCTCTGAGCCCCTGGGAAGGAAGACCTGCGCCCCACTTCCAAGAGAGCAGCTGTGGAGGGCTGTGCGGGGGGCTTTCTACCTGAGCCCACAGGGGGCTGCTGTGCAGCTTCAGGAAGGAACTCAGAGACACGGGTGTACGTGAGGACACGGTGACGCTTCCTGAAAGATAGGTACCTGGCACTGAACACATGGAAAGTCACTGTGTGTGATTGCAGGCTGCAGCGCCCCTCCAGCCCTGTGCATACCTCTCTCCTCCCATCAGGGGGGCCCTCAGGGGTCACCCGAGGAGGAGGAGGAGAAGGAGGAGGAAAAAGAGGAGGAGGAGGAGGAGACGCTCCAAACTTCCAAGAAGATGCCTGCAGAGGCTAGGCAGCTTGCTGAGTGCCTCTTGGCCCCCTGAGGAAGGCATGGAGCCGACGTGAACTCTTCCAGCTGAGGGCCCAGGGACCAGTCGTCAGGGAGGCCGCCAGCCAGAAGTGGACATGGGGTGATCCCAGTGGTGACCCACACAAGAATCACCGGAGGGTTCAATGCAGACCTCTGACCACCAAACTGAGAATCAGCGAGCCAGCTCAGAGCACCACAACTGCAGGTGGTCGGTTGCACGTCATGGTCGCTGCCGTCAGCCGCTCTCGGTGCGCAGGAGGAAACACACTGCGCTGGAGGCCCCTCTGCAGCCAGGGTTTGCACCCCTCACTCATGGCGAGCACAGGGGGCTTCCGCGGGCCACTGCTGACAGACGGGACTAGAAAGGGGAGTGGCTTCCAGGGCCAACCCTGTGATCACAAGCCCAATGCAGAGCTATGGCGTCACCAGGAGCTGCGCTCCTCACACGGTCACTGGCGAATGAAGCGGAAGCCATAAGTGACCCCGAGTCCTATAACATGCTCCCCGCCCCCCCCCCCCCCCCCAGTAGCTGGACGTGCTCACTCCACGGTTCGTAAAAACAGATGAAAACAGGGAAGAAAGCGATGGAAAAAGAAGTTGTGGGCTGAGCCCCGGTGGCGTAGTGGTTGTGCGCGGGACTGCGGCCCACTGGGACGGAGGTTCAATTCCAGCAGTGGGGCTGGGCCTCCTCCTCCCACCACCGGAGGGCAGTGATGCTCTCCCCCCCAAAAAAAAAAAGAAGTTGTGGGTAGGGGGGGATGGTTAGCGCTGCGAGTTCTACTCCGACGACTCAACCATTAAGGCGGTGTGGGCGATTGTCAATAGCTGCCATCAGATTGGCTCTGGCTCATGGCAATGCCACTCATGACATCGCGGGACGCTGTCCGGATCTAAACTCTCCTGATAGGCCCGAGGGCACTGAGCTGTCACCCTCCCCATAAGGGAAGACAACAACGCCATTCTCGAGGGCTGGTCCTTCCCAACAGTGCGCCCCAAAGAGCGACACGAGGCCTCACCATCCTCCCGGCAAAGCAGCTCGCTGGTTTGATGCTAATTCTCCAATAGGCATCAGACGGACGGGCGGCGTGAGCGACTCTGCGATGTAGTGTAGGGCCCTGCACCACCGTCAGGGTGCGTTTGAGCCAGAGCGGAGAGAGCCCGGGAGGCCCACGTGCGCCAGGTAGATAAGCACACCCTCCCTCTGCGCACAGGCACTGCAACTTTGTGCGGGAGGCAGATGCTGTCTAGTACATCAAACAGCCGCTAACAAAGGCCATGGCTGGACCCCTGGGACTCTCTGAGCACTGTGCATTTCCTCAGCAAATGGGTAATAAGGTGCTTCACTGTTGGCTACACGCCCCACTTCTCCCCAGTGATGGAGTCTGCTTTCTTTTTTCTTTTGTTTTTTTCTTTTTTTTTTTACTGCCCTCTGGTGGTGGGAGTAGGAGGCCCAGCCTTGCTCCTGGAGAGCTGCTGCAGGATTTGAACCTCCAACCCAGTGGGCCGCAGTCCCGTGCACAACCACTATGCCACCGGGGCTCAGCCCGGAGTCTGCTTTCATAGTCTGGGGAGCAGTGAGCTCGGGGGCCACCTACCTGACCCCACCCGGCTCCTGGCAACAGAACTCGGCCAGTGCCGCCAGGCTGCATCTCTGGACCCTGGAGGCTCCATCCCTGTCTGGGCAGGTAGTCTGGTAGCATGAGGCTGTGCAGCTGGCGAGACGTAGGGGAGAGGAGAGCCTGGGCTGTCCAGTAGGGCTGTGCAATGACCTATCCCCTATCCCTGTGCCCCGAGTTCCCCCACAGGAGTGAGGAAGGGGCTGCCGCCATTTTAGGAGCATGGGGTGACGGGTATGGAGATCAGCAGATAGATGCTGCTGGCAAAAGGGTGAACAGAGCCTGTGTCCTTCCTGGCGTGAGTGGGTGCTGGGGAGGCAGTGGCAGCCCCGTCCAACAGGCAGGCAGCGAGGGCAGGTGTTCCTGTGGGTTTCTATTGACGGCAGGAAGATTAGGGGAAAAGGGTGTCATCTCCACCAAGTACCTATGCTAAACAAAACTTAACAGGCCATGCCACAATAAAGGGGTTGGAAAGAAAGCAGGCACACGGTAGACACCTAAGTACACACTCCAAAGTTGGGCATGCTCCGCCCAAGGGCACCCAGACCGACAGGTGAAAGTCAACCAAGCACACACATTAGGTGCCAGCCTAATATCACATCGCAGGTGCGCCTGAACTCAGCCACCAAGGATGGTCAATGCCCGCATCCATGCCCCTGCTCCCCAGGGGGAGCTTGGCAGAGATGGATGGTACACACTGAGTGCAGGCCACTCTGTTTCTTATGTCCTCTTTCAGGAACACTTGCAGGTTGAGGGGATGGGCATGCGTGCATGTACACGCACATGCACACGCAGCCTCTCCCGGGGCCTGCCCTCTCTCACTGCTTCCTCTTTTGGCTCCGTAGCCTCCTCTTAAGGCCCATTTTTCCATGCGGTCTTTCTCGCTTCCCAGAAGTGGCCATTTTCGGTCACAAACTCTCTCAGACCACGGCTCCCTCCCCCTCAGGCGGCCGTGAACACTTTCCTGGGATGGCGTGTATGGTCTGCGACTGTAAAACCTGAAACTTCCCTTTCCCTCATGAAAGTTACTTGGATTACAAACGTGCTTCTGTTGAGTGAATTCTTTCCTCGCCGAGCAGCAAGAAGCATGGAAAACCACCCTAGCAAACTAACGGTATCAGAATCCTCTTCCCTGCAGCCCCAATCCTCCCTGCATCGATCGCGGTTACAGGGAAGCCCCTCATCTGCACAGCCTGTGCTTACTCCCTGAGCCGCTCTGCCATTTACTGTACGTGCAGGGGTGATCAAGGGCAGGGGCACTGCGTCATCTTGCAGCCTTCACACATCACTGTCAGTCACGGCGACGTACAGACCATGAAGAAGCAAGGCATTTCGGAAGCTCCAGATGCACACATGGGTGCCCAGGAATCTCCAAACGCCTGTCACTCACCTCACGGACACCCAAGGTGGGGGAGGGGTGCTGCACAACGACATGAGAGAGCAGAGAAGCTGGCAGTCAGTGAGGAAGACGGAGATTGCACGCGTTACTAGAGCTCTCTGGGGCGACCGAGGGCAGTATTCTGGGCAAGTGGAGGGTGGAGTGGTAACTCATCTGGGCGCGCCAGCCAAGGGCACCTGCTCTAACTTGACCTTCCAGAACCTTTTTTCTCCAGAGTGGTGCTGTCTTGGGGGGGGGAGGGGCGGCGGCTGGGGGGACTGGAAGAACTGAAAGACCCAATGACTGCCAATAGACCTGTGCCCAACCTCTCTGCACACTGGAGCAAGAACCCTTCCAACCACACGTGAGTTACAAAGGACACGTATGCACACACATGTAAGCATGCACCTCTGTGACACCACATAGATGCACTCATGCACACGGCATGCACTTACACATGCATGCACACACCAAGCATACGCCACAAGGGCACTCCTGTGCACACGTGTATACTCCTGCCATGTGCACACAAGTTCAAAAGCGTCACAGTGGCGTGGACTGGGGGCCCTACTGCAATGAATGGTACATTATAAGAACGACCTTGACTCAGAGAAGAAAGGTGCTGTGTTTACAGTATTTGTGTTCTGTTACATCCATTGCACGGGCTACTTTCTGCTTCGCGCTTTTCCATCCCCGTGGGACATTTCCAGTGACCAGGTCACATAAGAGGGAAGAGAGCACAACTGCTGACCCGATGATGGGTGGCCGGGGTCACCCGCAGCCCCTTGGGAGCAAGACCCAGAGAGCGGCTCCCATAAAGGTGTCCAGCCTGGAAACCCTGGGCAGTGCTGCAGGGGCGTGGTGAGTCACGCCCACTTGACAGGACCGTACCAGGCAGATTTTCTGTACCAGGCGGATTTTCTGCCGAGGAGGTGCTGAGAGCCAGAAAGAGCCTGGCTCCCTCCCTGACAATGACAGGTGTGGTAACACACATGCTGTTACCTGTGAGGTCAACCAGCAGTTTGATCCCACCAGCCGCTCCAGGGGGGCAAGGTGGATTTCCCCTCCCCTGAAGAGTGGCCGTCTGGGGAGCCCAGAGGAGCAGGGGCTACCCTGTCCTACCGGGAGGCCGCAATAGGTTTACCATGACAGCTGCAGACCACTTGTGGCGGCCCCATCAGAGATGCCAGGTGTCAGGGCACGCATGCAGTTTGACATCTGTGGGGAAGATGGGCACCTGCGGGGTAGGACGTTGACTGATAGAAGTCAGCTGAAGCCTCTCTCCAAGGATGCCACAGAGTGGGGCAAGGCAGCGGGCCAGGCCATGACTTAGATCCGGGTCAGAGCTGATAAGCACCAGGTGCTGACTTATGAATTAAGTGACGCCGCTCTCCAGTGGCGTGTTCACAAAGAGCACACACGCCTTCAATGATCTGCGGGGCCAGTGTAGCGGATTTCTGGAGCAGGCATGTTTTGGACAAGGCTTCCCACACGTGGGAATCCAGAATGGAGTAGAGGGCACGGACAGGTCTCCGAACTCTGACAGCAGCCGGGGCTGCCTCTGCCGAGAGCTGGGGAACCTCCCCCAGCGTCCATCAAGACAAGATCTCCAGCAGCGATGTCGGGAAGAGCATCACCAGGGGCGCCCAGGGTTGATCACCCCGCCCAAGGTCAGGAGCCTGGGGTGCCAGGTACTGCAATATGTGAGGTGTATTGTGGGGTGCCCCCCCCCACGGCAGCACTCACACACACTGGGCCTGCAAGACTGGGGCCTGGCTGGGAGCCTGGAAAGGGCCTTAGGAACGGGTCACATTCCTCTGCAGCGCCCCCTCCCCTCCAGTGACTGCAGCCCCACCCCCTTCACCCCCCCAGTACCCTGAGAACTCCAGTCCAGGGAAGGCCACACATGTCTGTGTAGTGCTGCTGCAGGCGCCTGCTCCTCAACCTCTCCACTCATCCCCTCACGAGACGGCCTCAGAGCCAGCTAGGACCAGTTGACCAGGCTAGCAGGTGAGGATAGGGGGGTGGTACAGGATGCTGGGGGTCTGGAAATCATGTCAGGATCAGATTTGTGGTCAGGAGAATGCTTCCCACCCCTCCCAACACAGTTAGAGACTCAAGCTGGGTGGGGGGGAGGAGGGGGGGTCTGTGGGAGGAGCCCACTAGTCTGGGCTGGGCGTGGAGCCAGAGGGTGATCTTATCGCATTACAAGGGGGGCGGGGAGGGCGAAGAGAGTGCTGGAGAGGGCAGGGTGTGTGTGGAGCAGGTCAAAGGGTCACCATGCGCTGGCGGGCCATGACCCAGCTTCCCACTATTGGCTCCTGGTGGCCTGACCATCACGTCTGGACACCTGACTTCACCCTGGAATGCCTTCTACTGTAGCTGAAGCTGGGCAGTGATGGGGGGGGGATCACTGGGAGGCACCTGTGAGACCCGAGAGCATGGAAATCTCACATCCCTGGGGCAGGGGAAAACCAGGGGCCACCCACCCACTGGTCCAGGGTGTGTGGACATGAACAGCCACTGCCACAAAAGACACCTGGCCTCCTGTCCTGCCAGCACCCCTCAGCCCGCACCACCACTACTGCCGACCCTGCCATCCTGTGCCCGGGGACTGCTCATTAAGGACACACAGCAGGGTCTCTGCAGAGCTGGGCGGTGTGGGGGTGACTGCTGCAAGGTTTCTCTGGGTCCTCATGGGGATGGAAAAGGGCATGAAGCATGACTTCAGGGGTGCTTTCCTGTCTACTCTGGGCTGCGCCCCCACAGAGAGAGCATCTCAGACCGGAAGCCAACATTTGCAGCAAAACAGCAACTTGAACGAGACAGAGGAGGCCCTTGTAACCAGTGCCCCCCTCTTCTCCCGACCCCCACATTTTCTTCTACATGGGGAACCCGGTGTTGAATCTCTTACCCAGGCTCTCCCTCGATCCATTCCCTTGGGCAGCAGACACACTGGAGCTTCCTCTTTGCTGTCCCCTGACCCCCACAGGTCTAACGCCCACCCCACCCCCCACTCCCTTGAGCCCTAGTGCTCCGGAGTCTGGCTGGCCACTGAGTCCCCAGGCCCCCGGGTCCCTGGCCCTGACAGGAAGCAGTGCTGTAGGATGCTAGAGGAACAACTGTCTCAGGCTCAAGGAATAACGAGTTTGCTTTGCTTTCTTTTTTTTTTCTCTGATGGGGGTGGGGTGGGGGTGGGGGCGCAGCGAGAAGAGGAGACTCTCTGTGTTCTCTTTTGGGTCACACGCTGAAGGAGGCTGGCTCCACAAAGCTGCTGCTGGCTGAGCGGGGCCACTTCCCATAACTCCTTTTCTGACCCAATGAAGAAAGACAAACAACCAGAATTCGCTGAGGTCTGCTGCCCCAGCGCCCAGCACTGTGCCCTCGGGGGCCGGGCTGCCCGCCCAGGGCTGGGGGGCTCCCACCGGACTCCCTGTAGACACCCTGCTGGGCCACACCAGGGCCTTACCTTGCTTTCAGCTCACTCTCCTGGTCTCTCCCCTCCTCTGGATTCCGGGAGCAGCGCAGAGCAGCCCATGGCCACGTGCCCAATCAGGGAGAGGGCAGGGACCGCCGAGTGGCCACTCAGCCCTATTCTAAGCAGAAGCCACCTCCCTGAGCACAAAAATAGCCACCGATCCCAGAGGCCCCCGGGAGGCAATGGCAGCCCGCGGGGCGCGCCTTCCCAGGGAGCGGGCCTGGCCACCGGGAGAGGAAGGGGTGCCGTGGTTGGAGTGCTGCTTGCCAAGTGGGTGAGAGGTCAGGGCTCCAGGCTGCTGGCTTATTTCTGTACTTGGCACGTTGAGGGAGGTTCTTGCTCAAGGATTATTTGAGTTCAGGCTGAGGGAGGAAATTCAAAGGGTCCGCTGACTTTCTGAGTCCCACTTTCCCAGCGTGTCTCCCCAGCCTGCCTCCCCAGGCTCAGTCCACCCGCTGGGCCTCTCAGTTCATCTGGAGTTTCCCTGCCCGGCAGGACTTCCCATGCTGAACCCTCACAGAAGTCCACCACCTGCCAGCCTCATCCTTCCCCTGCAGGGTGGTTGGGGGGTGCGGGTGGGTTGAAGCACCAAGTTCTCAGTTTGCAACCAAGCTTAACCTCAGGACCACGAGGGCTTCTTGGGGTTAGATAGGGCATGATTCCTCAATCGCGAGTCAAGGTCAAATGCCGCAAGCTATTTTTTGCCCAAGGGAACTCACATGCCGTGGCCTCCTTTGACCCGCCAGCCCTCTCCCACATCACTGCCAATAAACAAGCCCGGGAACTGGCAGAGAGGGTTCTTTTGGCTTGACCTAGTGTATAAGCATGCTACTGGACAGGTGGCGCCAAGGGCTAGGCGGTGGCCATTCCAATCCTGCCCGTGGCTCTGGGAAAGCAAGCCTGGCCATCTCCATACGGCAGTCCAGGAAGCCTCTCGGAGCAGTGCCTCCTGTGGCACTCGGGGGCTCCCTGGGGGAGCTGACCTATGCTCGTGATCAGCGGAGCCAAGGGGGAAGCTGTCAAGGCTTTCGTCACGGCCCTGTCCTGCCCTGCACTGGGTGAGCCTGCTGCACAAGACCTTTGGAGAACTCGGAAAAGCAAGGAGGGTGCTTTGAGGGCTAAGGTCTGCTGGGCCCAAACCACCGGCTTCTCAATGGCCTCAGATGCAGATGAAATTTGGACCTTGGGCAAGGAAGCTCGTAGGACAGCGGTTCTCAACCTGTGGATTGAGACCCCTTTGGGGGTCAAACGACCCTTTCACAGGGTCACCCGATTCATCACAGTAGCCAAAGGACAGTTGTGAAGTAGTAACGAAGATAATGTTATGGTTTGGGGGGGGGGGGGTCAGCACCACATGAAGAATGTATGAAAGGGTGGCGGCTTCAGCAAGGCTGTGAACCGCTGCCATGGAAGAATGGAGGCGTTCAAGTTGTGGTGCTGGAGAATACTACTAATCGCCTGGGAGCGCTCCCAGGATCAGCCGCGCTGTCTGGGGAGTCCATGCAGAGGGCTGCAAGGGACCAGGGAGGCGAGACTTTGTCTCAACGTACTCTGGACACTGTCAGCAGACCAGTCTCTGGGGAGGGGTATCAAGCCTGGTGAAGGAGGGGGACCTCAAATGAGGGCAGGGCCCCCCCCACACACACACAAGGTGGACTGACACAGTGGACTGACCCCGGGGCCCAAACATGAGGACACTGTGAGGATGGGCAGAACTGGGCAGGGTCATGGTGGGTCAGACGTGATGCAATGACCTCTGGTCACCACCTCCAGCTGCATGCATCTCACACCGCCTCGGGACCCGGACCACGCGCACGGCCCCTTCCTCAGATGCTGTGACCAATGGGTCAGGGTGGGGTGTGGTGGAGAGAAGGTCAGGTGGCCCTCAAAGCTGCTTTCGGACTAGCACACCCAGACTGAGGCTGCAGCACACACAGGCGGGAGTGCTGACTTCTTCAGTGAGGGGGACGGGGAGGGAAGCTTCACCACAAGCAAAGCAGAGAAGGCCAGAGCACAGAGGCCGCAGAAGTCACTGGTGGACCCACACCCACTGCTGCCGGAGCAATTCCAGTCACCCTGAATCCAGCCATGGTCACCCTGCATCCAGCCACACACACCCTGCATCCAGCCGCGATCACTCTGCATTCAGTCACACACACCTTGGAGCAGCCCAGCCACACACACCTTGGATCCAGCCACAGCCACCCTGGAGCAGCCCCCAGGACCAGCACAACTTCCCTGTCCATTTCCAGGGCTGTACATCTTCCCAGAAGCTGAATGCCACAACTATGTCCCACAGAGAGGCTCGGGGGCTTCAACCAGCCACCGTTTGCCTAGCAGCAAAACCACTGTGCACCAGGGTCTGCTCAGAGGAAGCCTGCCTCAGCAAACACCCTGCCCTGGAGCTGGCTCCAACGTGCACACGCGCCCCCGTGCCCGGCGCCTCCCAGGCTGTACGTACGTCTTCGTGAGAGCGTGGGCAGCCGCATCTCTCTCCTTGGACCACCTACCTCATGGTGAGCACTGCAACTCCTACCCTCCGCCGCCGGTGCCACGGGGCTCCTTTGGGGGAAACCAGACCCAACCCATGGCCACCGAGTCGAGGCAGAGTCAGGGTCACCCTCCAGGACCGGGTCACAGGGCCCTGCGGACTCCCAAGACTGAGGCTGGGACTGGAAAGCCTCGTCTTTCTCCTGGGGGTTCCAGCAGCTGACCTTGTGCCCACACACACGCCATGGCGCCTCCAGAGCAAGCACGTGGGCTCCACTCGAGAGACACAAGGGGACAGAGCTCACCGGCTGTAAAACTTCCCTGGGGCGATTTCTCACACACACGGCAAACTCACGGGCGCCGGCCGGGGTGAGTCTGACCCGTGAGACCTTACAGGGCGGCTCGAGCTGCTCCTGTGGGCTTATGAGACGGTGGCTCTTGACGGGGGTGGAAGGCCTTGTCTTGCTCCTGCAGCGTGGCGGCTGGTTTCGAACTGCCCCCCTGGCGGTCGGGAGCCCAATGCACAGTCGCTCTGCCACCAGCCCTTCCACTCAGTGTGCTAAAGAGTTCAAACGACAGGTGATGACAAGGGGCCCGCTTGTGCCTGCGGAATGCTTTTCCTTTGAAACCCTGTGCTATTTTGTTTTTGTTTTTCGAATGTTCTGTCTTTAGACTGAGACCAAGGAGGCAGGATTGGGTGCTCACTATTGCCACCTCCCCAGGAGGGAGTTCATTGAGGGGAATAAGAACGCACTGCCAACCCGCTGCTTCTGACTCGCACCGGCCCTGTAGACGGGGTCTCCCGACTCAGTCTCTTCTTTCTCTGGCTGGCCCCTGGGTATGACACAGGCTGGCCTCACTAAGCCCCTCCCCTTCTTCAGGGGTCTGGATGGAAACTCACTTGAGATGATGGGACAGTCTCAGTGTGTTGGGGGATCCATTTGGGGCAAAGACCCTCCCCCCCAGTAGCAGAGGCCCTCCTGTAGTGCTGTTGCTGGGGTTGGTGGTCCGGGGGTCTCTTGGAGGCCATGTGGACCATGAAGTCCACCACTCTGTTGCTGTAGCCAAATTCATGTCACACCAGGAAATGAGCTTGCCAGAGTTGTCACTGAGGGCAATGCCAGCCCCAGCATCAAGGGTGGAAGAGTGGGCGTCACTCTTGAAGTCACAGGAGACAACCTGGTCCTTAGTGTAGCCCAGGGTGCTCTTCAGGGGACCATCGGCCGCCTGCTTCACCACCTTCTTGATATCATCGTACTTTCTCCAGACGGCAGGTGAGATCCACGATGGACACACTGGGGTGGGGACATGGATAGTCATGCCGGTGAGTTTCCCATTCAGCTCCGGGATAACCTTGCCCACAGTCTTGGCAGCACCGGTAGATGCCGGGATGGTGTTCTGGGCAGCCCCACGGCCATCACGCCAGAGTTTCCCAGAGAGGCCATCCACGGTCTTCTGGGTGGCAGTGATGGCATGGACTGTGGTCATGCGACCCTTCACGATGCCAAAATTGTCATGGATGACCTTGGCCAGGGGGGCCAAGCCAGAGGTGGTGGTGCTGGAGGCGTTGCTTGAGGGAGCTGTCACACTTCTGCGGTTCACGGCCTGCATGGGGCAGAGATGATGCCCCTCTCGGCACCGCCCTACAAGGGAGCCCCAGCCTGATCCGCGGTTGCCCTTGCACCAGCGGTGTCTGCGACAAACGCAGCTGCAGGCTTACCCCCCTTGCTGTTGGCATGATCTCCCTCCAGGAAGTGGGAGACAGACTTCCCAATGTCGATCAGCCTCCCCTTCACAGCCCTGATGGAACTTGCCACGGGTGGAATCGTTCTAGAACACGTAGACCCTGTGGTTCAGGTCAATGAAGTGTCGTGTCCTCTTGGCCTGGAACTCCGGGGTTAAAAAGTCACACCGAGACCACTGGGTACTCCAAGACTGGCTGCTGGGAAGGGCCCACCTGGTCAAGCAACCCGTGCATGCTTGGCTGCCCCCTCTCCCTGGCCCTGCTGAGACCCACGTGGCTCAGGGTCTGGAAGCCAAGTGAAGACGTAGAGCGAGCAGGAAGACTGGCGGCTGTTCAAAGGCCAGCCTGTGGGAGGAGGTGGCAGCTGGTGCCTGCACAGATGTGTTGTCTGGGGGACAGTGGGGCAGCCCAACTTGGTCCCCATGGAGTCAGTACCGACTGGAAGGCCAGGTGTGGGGTCGGCAGCTGGTGGGCTCCCAGTGCCCCCCAGTGTGCTCTAAACACAGGTCACTGCACTGGGAACCCATCTTGGGAAGGAGGAGACTCCTTTCAGAGGGCCCCCGGGCCTGCCACCCTGTATTCTCTTGACCCTTTCATGGCTAGAGGGATCTAGATTGCCCACCAACACAGGGCCTGCACTGCAGTTTGGAGCAGGAGAGAGAGGTGTCAATCACTGTTTTACGGGGCATTGCATGAAGTGTTATTGAGGACACATCTGTCCTTGTGGAGTCAGGGTGTGGGAGGGGACCCTTGAAGGGGAATTTGTGTGACAAAGTATGTCCATTAAGAATATTGGGGTAGGCTTGCGAGATGAGGGAAGAAGATTTTAAAAATCCTTTCAATCGACCAAAACTCCAGACACTCCATAACTCAGCATGCTTCCATGGATAAAAACCGATAAGACTCCGAGGAAATCATCAGTTCAGGGTATGTAAGACCTAAGATCGAGGTTGTTTTACCCATTTGTTTTTGAAGGGTGATTTACCTTTTGGCCATCAAGGTAAAACAGAAGAGGAAGTGACGCCCTGAAGTGGCACTGGGAGGCTCTCTAGAAGTGAGGGGTCTCCCTCGGACACAGCACGCGGCGGCGCAAGTAAGACCAGGCGGTAGAGGGGGCGGCCACGGCGAGGGAAACCCTTCCCCAGGTGAACATGCACCGTGGCCACAGGGTGGCCTGGCTGTCTTGCCAGGGGTGCGATCTGCTTCCCTCAGCTGGACGTAAAGCTGCCAAGGGTCAGGGAAGCCAAAGGCAATCACCGTCCAGAGACGTCTGTCCCCCTTGGGCAAGGAGACTGGGGCTCTCCCGCTGTGATCCTTAAAAAAGCCCATGTCCTGCCATTCAGCAAGTCAGCACTAAGGAGAGCACTAAGGGTGGGGGAAGGGGTTTGAGAAAGGGGAGTGTTTGACAGTGGCTGCGGTCACTGGATGACAACCCCCCCCCTCCGCAAAAAAAAAAACAGACAAGGGAGAGAGCAATAGAGAGGCCTTTCCTCACCCAGCGGCAACATGCATGAACCCTCCGACGGCCAGGGCTGTCATGCAGGCACACTGGGCAGGAAGAGGCCAGATGCCGAGGGAGCAAACTCTTGGTGATGAAAGAACTTAAACGAGAATTGGGTTTTCTTTCTTTCTTTTTGTTTTCTTTGGGCGTTTTTCTCCTATTTTTGCCTGGCTGAATCGTGACTTATCTAACTGCAAGAAGTGTCATGAGAAACAGAAACACAGTCTTGAAGTCGGTGACTCACGTGCGGCAGACAGAGCCGAGAGTCCATGATGGGCAGTGCTTTTCGTGCCCCTGCCCCCCATCTGAAGCGGCCAGCTCTGTCAACCTCTGCTGAGCTGATCGCACACCGCGGGAAACATGGACTGTGCTCTGCCCTGAGCTGGGGCCCCTGCTGTTGCCCCGGAAGGGCATCGGGTTGAGGCTTTCTTTAGGCAGGCGGCTTCCCTTTGGGGTCTCCCAAGGTTACACCCCTCCTGGGACACAGGGTGTCCTTGGGGGGCGGGGGGGGGGCGCTGAGCAGGGAATGAAAGGTTAGGAAAGTGGGCATCACCGTCGTCTGACCACTGGAGGATGGACCACCGGACGCATGCCTTTTAGAGCTCTGTCTTTAAACGGAGGAGCCCTGGTGGCGTCGTGGTTATACACTGGGTTGCTGAACACAAGGTTAGCAGTTTAAAACCACCAGCTGCTCGGAGGGAGAGAGAGAGAGAGAGGCTTTCTACTCCCTGAAAAATGACAGCCTCAGAATGCCACAGGGGCAGGTCTACCTTGTGCTGCAGAGCCCCTGCGCGCCACGGAGTCTAATCGCTGCCAGCAAGTGTGGCTTGTGTTTGTGGCTTCTGGACATGGCACAGAAGCCAGAGCACGAGGGGGTATCCCCCTCCCCCAATATGGGAAGGAGCTCCGCTGGGCAGAGCCTTTGTGCTATGCATGTCTCCCACCCCCACCCCGCTAGGTGAGCATCGAGCAAGTCACTCTGAGCGAGTGCACCCAACCGTGTCACTCACTTGGGAAGGTGCTCTCTGGTCACTGTGAAATTTTTCATGAAAGCAGTTTCGCTTGAGCCTCGTGTGTGTGTGTGTGTGTGTGTGTGTGTGTGTGTGTGTGTGTGTGGTGGCGGCTGAGTTAAAAGAACAGCAAGCGTGAAATTCTGTCTCCTGTTCAGGAAGAATGCCGTTTGGGCTGAGCACAGCTTTCGAGGGCAGTGTTATCTGGAAAAGTCAAGTGTTCGAGTGATTTCCTCGTTTCAAAAAGGCGAGACGTCGATGGATGACAAACCTCGATCAGCTTCCCCAATGGAAGAAAAGGTCGACAAAATATGTGCACACAGACCTATAACGACAGACCATCGAAGAGACGGGGAAGTAGGTTATCTGGACTGTCTTGGAGCACGGTTCAGTGATTTTAACGGAAGATTTGGAATGACAAGGGTCATTGAGAAATTAGTGCCTTGGGTTCTGACCAGCCGGGAAAAAGGGTGTCCCGTGGAAGCATGCTGTGCTTTGAAAGAACAGTTCGGAAGCGACACAGACATTTTCCCCGAGGTCACTACAGGTGATGAGACATGGTGTTGATCTTAGGATCCCGAAGTAAACATCAATCAAGCCAGTAGAAGATGCCATTATCACCTCCCCCACCCCTCACTGAAAAAGCTAGTCAAGATCAAGATGATACTCATTTTTTCTTTTTTTTTTTTTAATGTAAGAGGGATAGTGCACTTGGAGTTCATTCCACAAGAAAATCCGTTAATCAAGTTTTCTATTTAGAAGTGCTAAAAAGATTATGTAATTGTTCGACAAAAAAACACCTGGTTTGTGGCAGACAGGGGACTGTCTGGTTGTTCCATCATGACAGTGCGCCTGCTCACACAGTCATCTCAGTGCACCAGTTTTTGTTTTCTGGGGTTTCTTTTTGCATCACTGCCCTCTGGTGGGAGTAGGAGGCACAGCCTTGCCCCTAGAGAGCTGCTGCTGGAGTGCACCAGTTTTTGGCAAAAAACAGCATGCCTCTCTTGCCCCACATACCTGACTCACCTGCCTTGGCTCCATGCGATTTCTTTTTCTTTCCATGAATGCAGAGGGACACGAAAGGGCAGCGATTTGACAAAGTAGAAGAGGTGAAGGAAAGAGGGGGGAAAAAGGAGGGGGGAGAGGTGCTGTTGGCTATACAGACAGATGAGGGAGCCCTGGACCACTGGCTGGGAAATGCAGCCAAGGCGTGAGCATGCCCTGGCAGTTACTCTGATTGCAGAGTGTGGACCTGGGGAAGAGGAAAGTCTGTGTGGTTCCCTGACATTCTTCCTGCTCCCCCCTGGACCCTTACCTGCCCTATCACCTGTTTTATATCTTATAGTTGAACCAAGTATGCTTCGAATGTATGCCCCAACAGAAACTCAATTATGAGTTTCAACGTCCGACACCATTGCCAATGGCTTTGCTTAGTGAAAAAGGGGGTGCCTGACAGAGATAGTTGAGAAGCAGCTGTGAGCTTGGACAGTGCCTGTCTTGGGTTGCTGGGGGTGGCTACCCATGATCCTGAAGGAAGAAGCTCAAGTTGTTCTGAAGGCATTAACAAAACTCAAGGCTCCAGGAATGGACAGAAGCTCCAGGAAGAATGTTTCAGCAAATTGACCCTGACCTGGCATTGACACTCGTCTCTGCCCCCAAATCCAGAAGACGGCCGTCTGGTTAACAGGACCACATGAGACCTACAGCTGTGCCCCTTCCAAAGAAAGTTGGCCCCAAACAGATCACCAAACATTACCATCAACATCACATGAAAGGAAACTGGTGCTGAAGCCAACTCAAAGACCGGCTTCAGGAGAGGGTGTGGGATAGAGGGGGCGTCACTGCAGTTACCCTACGGATCTTGGCTGCAGGCACAGAACACCAGAGACACACTCACCTGCCTTGTGTTGACGAGGCGGAGGCATTCCACTGAGTGCGTCACAATCATTTATGGATAACATGGCGAAGAATGGGGGTTCCAGAGCACTGAACTGTGCTTACATGGGACTGGCCTAGAGACCCAGACACTGCACTTGGCCAGCAGGAGGGAGCGCTGCATGATTTATGATCAGAAAACATATGAGTCGGCACGGACTCCTCTTACCACCCCTTAGTCTTCAGAGAGGCCGGACCACACGCGGGAGGGCATGGCCTCCGGACAGGAGAAAGACTCCCCAACAACCGGTGGTTTATAGATGACAACTTGTCTTGTTAAAAATAAATAAGCTTTGAAGCACTCGCTGATGAAGATCAAAGACTACAGCCTTCAGCATGGATGACACCCCATTGCAAACCAAGTAACAAGCACATACCCCCACTGCCATCAAGCGGATGCCGACACACAGAGAGCCTGTCTTTTTCCCCAAGGAGCAGCTGGTGGTTTTGAACAGCTGGCTGGTGGCTAGTAGTTCAGTGCCCAACCAGGCTGCTGCCCAGACTGCTCACCACCCTGCAGGACAGAGGAACGCTGCTCTCGGGGGTGATGATGATGGGTCATCTTTCTCCCACGGCCAACCTTGCGGCTCACAATCCGACATGTAACCCACTGTCCCACAAGGCCCCTTCCCCAGTGTAAAGAGATCATCCTCGCAAGTGGGCCAACCAACGACGGCACGGGGAACAGAGACAAGATCGCAGACGCCAAGGGCTTCACTGCCTTGGGATCCACACTCAATGTCCAAGCAATCGTCAGCTTAGGGTGCTGAGGAAATCTGCACCGCAAGGTCTCCTTCAGGGGTGAAAGCAAAGATGTCCCATTGAGGACCCACGTGTGCCAAAGCGCCATGCTTCCAATCCCCGCGTATGCGTGCAAAGGCTGGACAGGAAATAGGGATGAACTGATGAGTCTGAACTGGGGTGCTGCTGTGGGACACAGAAGAGAAGGCCCTACAAGCCTCTCTTGGCAGTGGCATAGCTGAGTGCTCCATGGACAGCAGGCAGGAGAGACTTCCTCTCATGGACTGTGCACATGTTTTCAAAGAGGACCAGTCCCTGAGAGGGGACGAAGAGGCAGCCATTCCTAGGGCCCCTCTCCCACGGTCCCCAGGTGATGCTCCATGAATGCTTGCCTCTCTCTCTCTGTGCGTGAGGAGCCTCCAGTGCAGTCGTGCACTGGGCTGAGGACGGCAAGGTCAGACTGCTCCTGGGGAGAGACATGGGGCTTTCCACGGCCGTAAAGAGGGGCTGTCTTGGAACCTCGTCAGTGACAGTGGTCAACACTCCCCATCTGGAGGGAGCTCCCGGCTGATGGGTAGGATGAAGGTGGGATTGATTCTGAGTCTTCATCTTAGTAGAGGGACACAGACAGAGCATTCCCAGGGTGGCAGTGGTGCATCTCAAGATGGTCTGAAGTGGAGGAGGCCGCAATCCCGGCACCAGAGGCTTTGGCAGGGGGCTGAGCGAAGGACCCGGCAGAGCCCAGAGGCTGAAGCGAGGAGCCCAGGAGACAGAGCAGAGGCGCAGTGCCGAGACCAGGAGACTGACTGTGAGGCACGGGGGCAAGAGAGACACACCCTCGACCAGTCTCTGCTGGCACAGTGGCCGCAGGGCCACAGCCGAGACGATGGCACTGGACGGGTTTGTGCAGAGGGTGACGACGGGTTGGGACCTGGCAAGAGCGACCTCCGATTCCAAGCAGAGTGAGTCCAGCCTCTGTGCTGGGGACTCCGCACAGAGTCGGGGGACTGGGTTCCAGACGCATCTTGCCAATGGCTCACAGGGGCGCCCTCCCCTCCTCTCCCCTCCCTGATCTCTGAGCGCAATCAAATTTCCCTCGGGGAGGGCTCCCCCTGCCCCCCCCCCCCCCCCCCCCCCCCCCCCCCCCCCCCCCCCCCCCCGCCGTGATGCTGCTCCATCATGCAGGACCCTCATGAAGCCCCTCCCTCCCAATGCTCAGCTGGTGGGGCCCGATTGGAAAAGACTTCCTGCTCCAGGGAGGTCCAAAAGATGGGGTTCTCTCTTGGGGGTGTGGAGAGGCACAGAATAGGCACCTGTGCCTGCTATGGGCACCCTGACATGGGCAAGAAGGTCAGGGGAGTACAGTGGGGAGGGTGAGGGCCTGCCAATCAAGATTGGCATTGCCTTCGGTTAAGATGTAGGAGCCTTGGTGGCATAGTGGGGTGCACTGGGCTGCTAGCTGCAAGGTGGGCAGTTTGAAGCCACCCATTGCACCAAGGGAGAAAGATGAGGTTTTTCACGTCCTGCACACAGGGAGTCGCAGTGATCCATGGGGACAGTGCCCTTCTGCTCTGGAGGTCACTCTGAGTCGGCCTTAACTGGGTGAGGATCAGGGAGCCTTGTCTCCAAGTGTCCACACATGTACAGAGCAGCTCAGGGCACTCCACACCACCCCCTCTTTGAGCTCTGAGCTCGTCACATGGGCCCTGAGCCAGGTGCTGGCACAGAGTGGGGTCCGGTGTGTGTGGGGAGATGGCAGCTGAAAGGGCAGTAGGGGAAAGGTGGTGCAAACAGCTAGTGCACTTGGCCACTAACCAAAGGGTTAGAGGTTCCCGCTTATCCCCAGGCACCTCAGAAGAAAGGCCTGGCACGCCGCTTCCCAGAGCTCAGTCACAGCACAGCTTTGCCATGCCTGGGGTGTCCAGGACCCCCACAGGAATCAACCCAAGGGCCACGAGGCTCGAGTCATGCCGAGCCCACACGTGGGTGTGGAGAGAGTCCCGCATGGGCCTGCCATCTGGGCCGCAGCATGGATGGGAAAAAAACAAAAACTAAAACTTAGGTGTCCTAAATTTTACAAGAAAGCCATTAGCCGCAGGCCCACCTGCGGGGAGCTTCCTGGTCAAGGACAAAAATGTCCCCCTTACCCCCAAATCACAGATGCCTAAAATGCCCTCCCTGGTCTGGGCTAACATCCCTCAACCCCTAACCTTGACTTTTGTCCTCGGGTTCTGTGTGAATCAGTCGTTTCAATGGAACCTGGCTGTCGGGGACCGGGCGTCACGTGTGAATACCCTGGGCAGTGGACGGAGGAGCACAGTAGCTGCTGGCCACAGACGGTGGGGACAAGCCCCACTGACTGCGAGCTTGGCTGTGCCGCTCTCATCTTCCTCTTCCTCCTCAGAACCCGAGAAACCCAAGAAACAAGCCACCTGGACCACGTGTGTGTGCCCAGAGGAACACGGGGACAGAGGTTATGGGAAAGCTGCCATCTCTTCGAGGAAACCACCTTGTCTCCATTCCAAAAGTAAGGCTCACGCCCAACCTGCGGCTTCTTAACTGTCACTGGCTAGGCTGACAACCCCTGTGTCAGGTGAGCCTGGCCTGTTGTGTGGTTTCCATGTGCTCTGACAAGGCCAGCCCTCTGCAGACCCTGTCTCTGGTCCCTCACCTGGCCTGCACTGAGGCTGTGTCTACAGCTCAGACTCGGGCGCAGGCCTGCCCGAAAGTCACCTTTGCCTCACATATACCCTTTAGTCTCCCCTTGGGAGAGGCTAGACCTTTCCTGCACCATGGACAGACCTCTGCATAGGTCAGCAGACAGACAGACACACACACACACACACACACACACACACACAAGGATAATGGGTGAGGCAGGCCTGAGCATGCTGCCTGCTGGGCATCTGGTTCCTCAGACTCACCCCGAGCTGACTGCTAGACCGTGAGGTGCAGGTGCAGGGATTGAGCCCTCAGCCAACTCCAGGAACGTCCCTGAGCTGCAAGCACCCGCTGATGGGCAGGATGACCCCGAGGTTATCCTCAGCTCGGGGACCAGAGTGCACCCCGCTCTAGAAAGCACTGTGGCGACATACCGCCCATTGTAAGTGTCTCTGTCCAAAGGACGCCAGCCGCTTGCCAAGGTACACGGGGTGAGACCACAGAACTGAAGGGCTGGGGAGACCGTCTCCCCGGAAGCCTACCACGGAGCCAGCGTGCCTAGAACTGGCACGTCCCCCACCCTGGACGACCCAGTGCCGAGGTCCAGCCGGGCTCACCAGTAGAAGTAGTAGGCCAGGGCCACTGCGGCCAGGGCAGTGCAGAGCCCCGAGAAGGCCCAGGCCCAGGGGCTGGTCAGCATCCTGGGGCTGCTGGTCCCGATGCTTCTGGATGACGGTGGAGGGAGGGCGGCGGGTGAGCGGATCTCAGTCTTGGGCTGGGAAGATCAGAATTGTAGCCTTGGTACAAAGGGACAGTGAGATCTGGCCCACAGGGGATCCTTCCAGGGGGTCTTTCTGCCCACCCGCACGCGTTTCGTCACGGAGATCACCGCAGATGCAAACAGGTGTCGCGGTGAAGCCAGACACAAGGTGCTGCCTGCTCTTCCGCCCCTGCCCAGGTCTCCGGGCCCCCTGAGCCAATAATCGGCTTACGGCAGAGAGGCCAGCCACAAATGCGGGTGGGCACCAGGGAGAGACGGGTCAGGGGACCTTCCCAGCACTGCCCAGGGCTAGGTGCACTTACACACTCGCCCTCCGTCTTTCAGACCCCTGGGACCCAGCAACCACTGACGGGCACCCCCATTCCCGCACAGCTCCAGGCTCTGAGCTCCCCTTCTCAGGCCACATACTCACTGCCCCGGGTCCAGCCTCAGGGCCCTGGCAACTGCCGCCGCCTGCATCCTGCGCTTCCTCGCCTCCAGAGTCAGGCTCGAGGTGCCTCTGGGTTAGCCGGCGGGGACAGGGAGGGTCTCCCCCGTACCAAGATGCCACAGACCCGGAGAAGTTGCATTGTGCGGCAAGGTGGCAGTGGTGACCTGCTACTGTGGACCCGGATCCCCTGGCTCATCTCCCACAGTCCCCATCCTACTGTAAGGAACACTGGAGAGCCATGGCCACATCTGCATGATGGTGCTGGCCAGGAAGATGGCTGGGGCCGTGGATGGGCAGTGGAGCAGAGAACTGTCTTGGAAGACGTGCCACCAACGTGCACCCTCTGGTGAGGGTGACACCTGCTCTCCTGCAGCATGCTCCTGTAATCGGGAGAAAGCTGGCCTCGCATGCCTGGTAAAGCCCAGGGCCAATGAGAAAGAGGAAAACCCTCACAAGATGGGCTGCCACAGTGACGGCCACCAAGCGCCCTCCACAGTGAAGAGGTGACTTGTCCTGTTGGACCCCGAGCCTCTACGAACAGGAGCGGACCTCAGGTCCTGGAACAGAAACAAGAGACATCTACGAGGCAGCTGGGGGGGGGGGGGCCCTGCCTTAGGAGGACGTCTGCCCCGCGTTGTCGAGCCGACTCAAACCCTGCCCTTTGCTGGAGACTCACTGTTCATGGCACAAGAGCTGAAAGAAAAGGGAGCAGATAGAGGCAGGCCAGAGCTCCCTCTCTGGACCCGGGGCTACGTCCTAGACCCAGGGGATGAGCAGCGCCACAGGGATCTCCAAGGAATGGCTGGCCGGCGTTGGTTCACAGCCAGCACGTCACCGCTGAGCCACCAGATTGTCTCACTCCTACCTCTCAGCATGGCCGATGGAACCGTTTGGTTACCAGTTTGGTCCATCGGGTGGGCCGATGATAAGGGCTTAAGCTGAATTGCTGCTCAGATAAGACACGGGGGGGGGGGGGGGGGGGGGGGGGGGGGGGGGGGGGGGGGGGGGGGGGGGGGCTGACTGAGGGAGACGTTTTGCCCCTGTAGGCAAATGCAAGAAGCTGTCCTTTCCTGCAGTCTGGCTTGTGTGTGGCTGTCTCGCCACCCCAAGGTGACTGAGCTCGAACCACAGGTCCACATGGAGTGGTGGCGGCGGCCGGTGGGAAGGGCCTGGGACCAGCTGGTGGGAATAGCCTGGGACCAGGCAGCACCTTCATTGAGCCCACGTTGGAATTTCCTCAGCTTGCATTCAGGACCCATCTCCCCATCGAAGCCTGCATGAGCTTCGGAACCACTGTGGCCTGTGAACGTCTACGTGCTCTTCCAAAACACAACCGGCACGCGGGGTGCGTCTCTGACCACAGGACGCCAGTGCCCCCTTTCTCTCAGCACCCCAAGCCAATCAGGACAGCACCCATCTTGTGTGTCTCTGCTGGGGTGGGGTGCCTGGAGCACCCCAGTACCCTAGGCCCACGTGGTCACAACATGCAGCATCTTGTGGAGAGAGAATTCACGTTCTCACAACCAGAGACCAGGGGCCCCGCGAGCAGCCTGAGGACCCGCCCGCTTTGAATGAGCCTCTCGTTGTGTTCAGGGGAGCGAAGGGGGCCTGTTCTGGTCATCAGGGCTTTGGCAAACACTAGAGGAGGGAAACTGGTAGCACACATCAACAGGGACAACGGGCCTGGAGCGAGAGGGGGCAATCGTTCAAGGGGAGTCGGTGGAGGGCCGGGAGGAAGACGGGGCTTTCTGTGCGCCTTGGTGATGGTGAAGATGGGGCCCAGGCAGGGCCGCCACCAGTCAGGCCCAACTCCCAGCAACTAAAAGGAACACCGTGCTTTTCAGAGGGCCAGGTGACAACCCTGGACACATCCCCAGGCACATCCAAGGCGGGTGCATAAAGTGCAAGTGGATGTCTTGGGTCGGGGCTGATGGCCCTGTGGCCGTGGGTGCCAGTCTGGGGAAGCAGCCCTGTGGGCTAGCCTGCTTGTTTGCTGGAGCAGATGGCGCAGAGTCTGTTTTTCCCTCTCGCTCTCCTGTCCTGTCTGGGCTTCTCTGGACTCTCCTGTTAGGAGCTCTCTGCCAGGACACTCAGCTGGGCCTCTAAAGCCACCCAGAGGGTGGGCACCGGTGGAGTCAGAACCACGTGGGGACCGTTAGTTCATATGCAATGCTCCTTGCAGTTCAGCTGGCCCTCGGAAGTACTGGTCATTGAAGACCCCTTTGAGATACGTCCTTCTACTGCTGTCCTCTACTATGGGGCCCGGCTTGAAGAGCTGCCAGTGGGGGGATGTCTTCAACCCTTGACTGAGCCCACTGGAAACACGGCTCAAAGGACTGCCTGGGTCACCTTGCTGGCTAAGGCGCCCTGGGCCCTAATCCTTGAGGCAGCTGGGGGTACTGCTGAGCTGGCAGCCGGATTCCCAGGAGATCAAGAGTCCTGGGAACAGCCGGCACCCTGCTGCACACTCACCAGGGCTACACTGGAAGCAGACTCCTTCTCAGAGTGGCCAGCCTTGTGCTTGGTGATCATGACACCCGACAATGGTGACCCTGAGATAACCTTCACATTGTACACCCCGACTTTTCCAGGAAGGCCCGTTTGGATCCGACAAGCTGCTGGCCTGAGTTAGTCCATTCTGATTTACTGTTGGGGGATCACACTGACACCCCACCCCTCCCTCCCTTAGAGGTCAGAGTGTGGCTTGGGCACAGGGGCTGTGCCGGGAAGATGGTGGGGAGAGGGTAGAGAAGGGCTATGCCACTTGAAGGATATAGACACACTGCTACTAGATTGCACCCGGACGCTTGATGAGATGGTGCCCTTGGCTGTGTATAATAACACATGTGTAAACAAAGGTAAATTAAAAACAGACAGACTCTAGCAACTCAGCTTCAAGACCCCTGGGACTATGCAGTCTCCCCAAGGGTCGGCAGCTGAGATGTAGCACTGAGAGCCCTGTGAATAGCCGTCTGCTCCTGACAAACCAACCTGAAGTCGTGTCCCGGCTGTGTCTCAGCTTCCCCCTGTTCCCTCCCCCTCCCCACCAGTAAGCTGCAGTAGCCAGCTCCCAGAGGTGCCCACCTGTAGGGAGCCTTACCCTCCCCTCCCCCACCTCCCAGACCCTAACCAGACCCTGGAGTTCAGGTACCAGGATTCCATTCTCGGGCCCTGGAGAGGGCGGGAAATGGATGGGGAGGCCCCCCTGCTGGCTGGGCTCTGCCACACTGTCTGACTAGTGCTGGCACAGCGGGCAGCGCCCCGATCCCTTGTAAGTGTGAGTGGCTGGGCGGTGGGGGTGGGGGTGGGGTGGTGAGCAAAGAAACCCAAGCTCCTCCCGGTGGAAGGAGGACGCAGGCATTGGAGAGAGCTGGGCAGGGCTGGCGCCCAGAGCTTGAGGAGGGGTGCACCGGGGTCCCTGGAGAAGGCTGCTTGGGGGACTGGGGACATCGCTGCCATCAAGTTGGGCGGATGAATGGAGGGGCTGCGGGTTTCTGGGCTGAGGTGGGTGCAGTCACTGCTCCTAAGACCCACACCTGTCGCCCGTTGTGGAGTCAACGCTGCCGCGTACGGCCGGGGGTTACAGAGTGGGCTCTTCGCTTCACAGGGCGGTCAGACTTCTAAGGAGGTCTGAAGGGCCCGCCTCATGGTGAAGTTGAGCACCTATCCTGGGCACCACCCCGGAGCCCCGCCACGGCCCCTGGTGTCGGTACAGGAAGTCTGCGAGGGCCCTGCGAGGGCCCGGACGTCCTGCAGCTGTTCACAGCCATGCCCCCTTATTCTCACTCTTTTCTCTCTCATTCCTTTTGATAGTTTTAAATCTCTAAAGCAGGGATGGGGGCCTGTGGTCAGAAAAAAACTAGCTAGTATCACATTCTAGTGGCAACTATGCCCGCGGGGGTGAGTGTTACCGACCAGCAGGGTCTGAGAATGAGGTGACGAGCATCCAGATGGCCCTTGAGGGACAGGAAGGAGCCCCGCCCTCACTGGGATGGGGAAAACCCATCCTCGGCCCATGAGCTGCACAAGCATTGGCTAAGGCCGTGGTTCTCAGCAACAGAGCTTCAGGTGCTGGCCGACGGACGAGGCAGGGTGCTGCCAGTGGTTAAGCCTTCCTTGGCCAATGGGAGGTTGAAGATTTGAACCCACTGGTCCTGAGGTGTCTCGGAAGACAGGCCTAGCCGTCTGTTTCCAAACCACCAACCCTCCTAGGGGCACAGCCCACTTTGACCCCTGGGGCCGCCCAGGCTGGACGGCTGAGGTTCAATGAGGTTATCACAACTTCAGATCTGGGAGAACACAGTAACGCATATGCAATATCACTACTGCGATTAATACTCCTACGTAATTATTACTTTCCTGACTATCCCCACTGGCCTCCCTCCCTAATCCAGCTGGACCTCATCTTGGCTGACCATGAAGCCTGAACAGGGGGGCTTCGACTCACCTGCAGAAAGATGAGCTAAAGGCAGCCCAGCCTCCAGAGGAGGGGGTCAGATTCCCGCCACCCACCTCCGACTTCCCTACTACAGAGAACCCCTCAGTCATCAGGGCTGGGAGCCAGGAGCTCCTCCCTCGGGTGACCTGCTGCGTGGCTAGGTTAATGAGCTGGCCCTCGGGGAGCCCGCTGGGTCCCCTACCTGTGTACAGGAGTGGATTACTGCCCAGGGGGTGAGGTGGGGAAAGAGAGGGAAAGGGAACTCACCAGCTCCGGGCACCCTCTGCTCCTCCCTCTCCTGCTGGCTCGGAAGCAAGCTCTGCAAGAGGCCCACTTTCTCCTTGGGTCCTGGCCCCAGCAAGAGCAGGCAGTGTGGGGCTCTTGCAACAGTTCTGCACCTGCACCTGATGCAGGGCAGGCCCAGCCTCCACACAGGCCTCCCTTCCGTGAACAGCCGCGTAAACAGCAAGGGAGAGCCCTGACGAGCCGGCTCGCTCCACTGCTCCGCCGGGGCCCGGGAGGGCCGGGAGTGAGGCCGGAGACCTCAGGACGGCTGATGAAGAGTCCTTCCAATCCACACGGGGACATCCGGCGGGCCGGGTTACTATGCAAACCAAACAAAGGGTAAACAGTCTGCCGGAGAAACAACGCCCGCCGAGGAGCCAAATCTCAAGTGTACGGTGGCCTCAGGCCCGGAGGTTCTGCTCGGGTCTGCACAGCCCGCAAGGTGGACCCATCAGCTGCCACTATGGGGCTGCACCGCACAGAGGGGGTGGGGTGGGGTCCAGCAAGCAACTCTACGCTGAGTCACGGATTTCCCCCCTGCACACACGGCCTGCTACAGGCGGCCACAACCAGGTAGAAGCCGGTGGGGACCAATCCGCACACACTGTGAGCTGTGAAGAACAAGTGCACTGAGTCAGCTGCGAAGTCAGCCCCCGATCTTGGGGCTGCATCTCAGTGTTACCGTGGTGACAGACCTACCCCCCCCCCCCAGCCTTTCCTCTCCGTCTGTCTGTCTGGAGATCTAGTGGCTGGGAACCTGCCTGGGAATAGGACAGCCAGCAGTTGCACAAGAGGTAGAAGAACAAGTCCAGTGGTGGCACAAGGACACGTGGCAGTTTATTGGGAAAATCAAGTTAGAGTCGCCGCCTGTCCTGTGTCCAGCTACTGACGCACCCCACACAGCCCCTTCCTGGTGCCTCTGAGCCTGTCCCTGGTAAATACTGGGTCCCACAGCAGGAGCCTGGCCAGGGCCAGGGCCAGGGATCGGGGCTTGGTTACCGAGTCTGCTCCGGTAAACAGGGGAGGCTCGGGCAGCGTGATGGTTTGGCATTCTACTTAGCTCCTGGTTTGGAACGAAGCAGGGCCTCTGCTCCACGTCTGACGGAAGGGGCCAGGATGGCACCCTGGTTGCCTGCTGGGCAGCTCGCCGTGAGGCCCACAGTTGGAAACCGACAGCCTCTTCTCGGGAGAAAGTCGAGGCTCGAGTCAGAACCGGCTCTGCACGGCGGTGCTACAACAGTCAAAGGCCTGTAAGCCACGAGGGCAGCCTTCACCGAGCAAGGAGGCTCCAGGCCGAGGGGAGGGGAAGGAAGGGAAACAGGAGACACCCAAAGGAAGTGGGGCAGGGGGTAGTACGCTGCGGGTTGAGGTGCTGGAACGAGACGTGTGTAAGTTAGTGAAGGTCAAACGGGTGACTGGCTCGGGGGAAATCACACGCGATTCACAATCAAAGTTTGTGAGACTGAAAGTACAGGGCTGTCCCTTCCAGGGGGAAGCTGTGATACAGTGAGCTCCCCAATGTGGAGGGCCCTGCTGACCTTCATCTTCATCACCCCACCAGATAACTGGGGAGGATCAGGCCTACACTCCCTGCCTGCCAGGGAGCCCATTCTAAAGGTTATCTGAGGCTGGAAATCTTTACTGGAGGAGCAGGGGGCTTCATCTTCCTCCTGAGGAGTGGCTAGGAGATTGGAACCGTAAACTTCGTGCTCGACCCAGAGCCCCGTCAATTCCCCTGGCCTCCAAAGCACAGCTTCTAACAACATGGGCAAGGGACATGGCACCCTGTGTGGCATACTGGGCACACTGTGTGAGGTACCGGCCTCCAACGTGGGGACTGGTCTGCTTTGCCATGCTGCTAGGCTTAAAGGGAGCCATCCCAGAGTTGGCTTGTGGAAGGCGTGGGGGGGAGGAGATATAACGTCCACCAACAACGTGGAGGCAGGAGTAGAGGCAGGACTCCAGATCCCAGCTCTGAAGCTCTGCAGTCAGGAGACCGACAGTTGTGTCATCAGTGAGCACAGAGAAGTGGTGGTGGCAGAACCAGAGACCAGCAGGAAACGGGTGGTGGACTTCCCAGCCCAAGGAGTTGGGAGGCTGAGTGCCTTGGGGCAGAAGAGTAGCTGTGCCTGCCCTCTGCACTAAAGCTGAGGGCTGTGGGGAGAGGCGTGCTGGCAGAACTGAGTGTCTCTAGGCATTTATCAGCAGAACTGAAAGAACTTTGTAACTCTTGCCCAGTCTGAGAGTCCAAGCCAGAGATGTGCTGGTGGATACGGTGCTGCCAAAGAACTGTAACCTGAACATTTCTGATCCTGAATTGGAACTGGCCGACTTCCCTTCAAAACCCCAGACAGCAGACTCTTGAGGCCTGGGCACGAGCTCTGTGGCCACTGCCATGGGGTTCTGAACCACAGAGAAGCAGGGCCGGCCCTGCGGCTGGTGTCACACTCCATAAGCAGGTTGGAGGGTGGAGACCAGTCTGATTTCCACCTCACTGGAATCAGCTGCGGGCTGTTGACAGTGCTTCTGCTTTCTCCATGTGGAGTCCCCAGGTCAGAGGCCATTTTCACAGCTTCAACACACACTGGGGGCCAAGATCTCCTGAGGAAACTTCTCCTACCTCCTGAAAACAAAACTGGTACGCTTTGTACTAGAAACATGAAGACATCGCCCACCCCCACCCCCGGGCTTGAAGTAGTTTAAAAAGAGAAAACACACAAGGGACAGAGAAAGGCCCAGGTGAAATCTGATGAAGTGAAGTAGTTTGCATCTATTCAGTATGCAGCAAGCTGCAAAACGGTTTTTTTTTAACGATATTAAAAAAAAGAAAAAGCAAACAAACCACGAAGTGACATTCATAACAAGAACACAGTCATAGTCTGTGACCTGGGCTTTTTTTTTTTCACTCTATGATGTAGGGGTCCTCAATGAAGTTTGAGGCAAAAATGGAATTTGAAGACAAAGGAGTTTTTCGCTGAGCTGTTGGAAGCCCCCCGGTCTGACTGGGGAATCTCAGCCCTCTCCCCTGCTGTGAAAGACGCCCTGGCTGTTTGCGGACAACTCTCCACGAAGACCAGACCCAGTGCCATCCCGTGGACGCTGGCTCACAGCCACCCTGCCGGCGTCCCAGACTGTCACAGTCGGTGGAGGAGACAGCCCACCTCTTCTCCCTCGGAGCGGCTGGTGGTTTTGAACTTCTGACCTGGCAGTGAGCGGGCCAAGTCATGGCCATAGACCATGAGGGCTCCTTTCCCCTTGCTCACCCTGCTAAACTCTGCTCCCACCATGTCGCAGCCAACTCAGAAAGAAACCGCTCGCTCAGTCGGCAAGAGCAACCGAGGGTGAGGCCGATCACCCTGCCTTGGGTGCTCCTGTTGCCTCATGCTCCCGCCGGTCTCCCAGCCGCGGAGGCCAGCGTGGGCAGGCGGCACCTGTGGCGGGCACGGGCAGCTCTGTCCGGCTCAGATGGGCCGTCCGGCTGGGCGAGTTTCCTGCTTTTGAGAGGGCGCGTGTAGTCCTACCTCTTTTCACCCACTTGTTTGGGAGAAGTCCTTGACAATTCCTTCCTGGATAGGTTCCCACCTTCCAGACGCTTTGGCCTTCAGGAAAGGATTTATATGAAGAGGAGTGTCGCATTAGAGTTATTAACAACCCGTGCGATACTCAAAGCCAGCAAGGTTTGGCTTCCCAAGGGCCAGGGGCTCTCTCTGAGCTCAGCCTCCCAAAGAAACGACCCTGACAGGGGGCCCAGGCACACGTCTCCTCCCAGACAGGTGGCCGGGTCCAGTGGACCCAGGCGCTCCAACACCCATTCCTCTGTTCCCCTCCGTGACAGCCCTAGAGTTCTGCAGAGACAGCGCTGCTGGCTTCCAGCTGCCGGCCTTCAGGACAGCAGTGAGCACTGACCATGAGTGCAGGGGTCCGACTCTTCCCTGACACCCTGGCTGCTGGAGACTACGGCACGGACGAGGACTCCATGTAAAGGAGGCCCAAGCCCTCCCCACCTGACCGAGAGTCGCCTCGGGGCATGTAGAGAATAGGTGGACATTGTCCAGGATTTGTCTTGCTGGGTTCCACCATCAGAGCCTATGGAGACTGCCATCAAGAGACCAATGGGGACGTCGCAGTGGGTGACCCACCCAACATGGCCACACGGCCCCTCTTCAAAGTGCTAGAAAGCAAGGAGGGTCAGCCGAGGACTGACGCGGGCCTGATCCAGCTGCCTCCTGGGCATGTGAAAGTTGGACGCTGAACTAGCGAGACCTGAGAAGAGTCGGCGCCTCTCGATCAGGGTGCTAGGGACTGCTGAGAGAGAGGAGAACAGACGGACTTGTCTCAGAAGAAGTACAGCCAGAATGCTCCTCAGAGGCAAGAATGGACAGGCTTCCCCTTGTCCACTCTGGACATGCTTCCGGCGGGACTAGTCCCTGGAGAAGGGCTTAGTGCTTGGTCAAGTGGGGGTTGGGGGGAACAAGGAGGAAGGTCCTCAACACAAAGGGAGGAGACTGTGGTGGTGGCGGTGCCCGTGGGCTCAGCTCTGACAGTGGTGGGGATGGCGGAGGCTGGCTCTGGTCAGCGCTGTGGTCTGTACACAGGCGGCTATGAGCTGGAGCGGAGGAATGAAACCAGCAGCGGCGGCTGTCGGGTGTGACTGTGTAAAGCAGGCCCTGAGCACGGGTCATGGCTACCATTCCAACAGCAGCAGCCACGTTAGGGAGGGAAGGGGAAGTGGGGGAGGGAGAGGCGGAGGGAGCAGCAGTGAAACTAATAATCTATTTCAACCCATTATTTTCAGAGTATCATTATTCCTCAGTGTGTTAAACAGCTAGTCTGAGGGGTCCCAGTCTCTGTGAGTTAGGCATCCAGGCAACAAACGGAGAGATCAACAGTTCAAACCCACCAGCCGTCTCTCAGGAGAAAGAGGAGGCAGTCAACTCCTGTAAAGACCTCCAGGCGGGGAGTCCCTGAGAGGGTGGCAGTGGGGGTACAAACCCGACAGTCTCTGTGTCTTTCCCACCGCGTCCTGGACACCAGTGTGCATTCCTGGTCTCTGTGCTGCCTGCTGGATCTGTGTCCCTGCTCTGACCACGGGGCCACGGGGCCACCAGGCTGCTAACTTAGCCGTGGAGGCAGACAAGTGAGTGCAAGCATAGGGGCGCCTCAGACAGAGGAGCCAAGCTGCCTCCCCGCCCCCGTCCTGGGCCTCCAGCCAGGCTGTGTCCACTCACTTCCTGCACAAAAGAGGAGCACTCTCTCTCCTTGGGGGCGGCCTGCAGATGCCGGGAGAGCACCGTGGGAGGTAACTCATCTCAGGGTCCCGGAGGGAGGATGACGAAGCAAAAGTGGTTTC
>PVJH01010778.1:0-61095 GCA_004026705.1 Nesogale talazaci
ACCCCACAAAACCACAAGTGAAACTTCTGGGGACATTTCGGACTAAAGTTCCCTTGTAAACTGGGTGAAACCATTCCGGTGGCCCAAGCCACTCGACCTCCATGTGAGCTTGTTTCCGTTATCTACAGCCACAGACTGGATACCAGCAGAGTCCTCCGGCTTCTGCAGGGAACCGGGAGCCTGCGCGTTACGTCAGGTAATGGGAACATAGCCGGATGAGGACACGGCTATTTGACAGGTCATTTCATCTGCTCCAGCCTTCCGGATAGCAAATGAAAGATCTCTATTCGCATGGAGCAGAAATGTGCCTGAAATTTGCAAAGAGACATCAGACATGAGAAAAATAAAAACTACTAGAGCTATATCTGATTTGCATATAAAACCACTGTTGGAGTTTCTCTGCATTTTCAAATGGCACACACGACTACACAATTCCTTTATGACTCAAAACAAGGAGCGATGACTCAAAACGAGACACTAGATGCTAAATTTCAATCTCACTCAAGCATACCATCCCACAGGCTGAATGTGCTTGGCTTAAAACAATAATAAAGAAGATTGCATTGAAGCAATAACATGAGCCACTTGTATGAAAACTTGTTTTAAAAGCTTGTTCAAGCCCCCAAATCGTTTTATCTAAAACTCGTGGAGGTAGGTGTATTTCAAAGCTGAGAATTTCTCATATATTTAAAAGATGGGCATATGCTGCAAATTAAGTGTTACCCACACATCAAGGTTTGGGGGAGCATCCCCAAACACACATGATAATGAGCTGGCAAACCTGAGACTATGAAGGACCGCATGTTAGTTCTTTTAAGTTTTTGACAGAAAATTAGATCAGGAACGGTCAAGTTTTGCCTCTGGTCAAGAAGGACCAGTGCTGAGGACTTTTTAGTGTTTGGCACGTTTCCAATGGAAGCTCTTTTTTCTGGGTCAATCAGAACACAAGGTATACATTTTGCAGTGACTCTTCTCATCCCCAAGTCTTCGGTTAAAATTCCCTGA
This sequence comes from Nesogale talazaci, assembly GCA_004026705.1. Taxonomy (NCBI): domain Eukaryota; kingdom Metazoa; phylum Chordata; class Mammalia; order Afrosoricida; family Tenrecidae; genus Nesogale; species Nesogale talazaci. The sequence continues at coordinate 1,006 of PVJH01010778.1, forward strand.
ACAGAGCTCTAAGATAGTTCAGATACCCTCCCCATCGCTTCAATGCAATGGTCTGTCGTTGGTCTTTGAGCACATGTGCAGGAAGTTTGTCTACATTTTTGTCCATTCTGGAAGTTGATGAACATCCAGAATGAGGTTTGTCATCAACTGATGTTTCACTCTGAGTTTTTCCTGTAGTGCTGTCCTTGTAAGCTGTGTTCAACACCACAACCATTTCTCCCATTTCACCACAGCATTTTTCCCAAGCAGGAAACAAAATTTCACAGCTGCACACTGCTCTCTTAAATTAACCTTCACACACACACACTCAAAAAAAAATGAGGAGCAAGCAAAACTGCTTTCATGACAAAATTCTAAGAGAAAGATCCCAGGAGCTATCACTGGGTGCACTAACTCAGAGCTGCTCGATGCTAGTCTAGAGGGGAAAATGTACACTCCCAAAACTCTACTCCTCCCAGTGCAATTCCCAGGTTTTTGGGGTACCCTTTATATTTACAAATATATAGACAAACATATCACATATCACAAACACAATTCACATATCGTACACTTTCATAGGTCAGCCATTTTTTAAGGGATTGTATGTGATGGTCTTCCTTATTCAATGTATATATACATTGAAATATACACACACAACACTTAAGCAACCTCAAATAAAATACACATATATTTTTCAAAGTGTGATTCTGACAGCACCGAGTGAGTACATGGGCAGGAGAAGGACTTAGTAGTATTTGAAAAGATTTAGGAGCCCTTTGGCATCTTGGTTCAAGCCACCTCTCTGTGTGTGCTTGAGATTAGTAATCGCCTGCTTAATGAAACTGAAGACATTGGTGAAATTGTTGCAAGAAAGTATCTTTCTGCCCATGGAATGAGTTACTGCATTTCCCTTAATCCTTAAGTTGCATATTCATTGCTGTATTTTCCTCTAACTGCTGTCACTTAAATTGTCATGCAGAATAGGGCAGATCAGGGTCAGTTTATATAAGCGGCATCAATCTGAAGAACTTCATCAGTCTTTATTTCAAGGCATTATGCAAAGAAAACTGACATTCAGAGCACCTTAACTGACAGCAAATGAAATCAGTCAGCAAATCACTAAGCCATAATAAACTCTCTCAATTTGTAGATAACCCTTCTTTCCCAGGTCTTCACCTAGGCAGTCCATCAAACACTGGTTTTTGTCCAAGTAGCTAAAGTGAATAGCCATTCTGACTGTAGCATTTGAAAGTTCAACTGCTCACAGCCTTGAATCTCACAGTAATGAGCATTAAAAGGTATTATCTAGCAGGACTACACTTATACTTAAAAATAGGCTTCAAAAAGGGGGGAGTCACAGTTGGGATTTACCTTTTGCTCCTTGATATTAATGACCAAAAAATATACAGTATGTTCACAGCAGCTTGGCTATTTAAGCTTGGACTGAAAGTTTTAACAACAATAATGGAATGTTCTGTCCTTTTACACGTTTGGTTTGGATTAACTAAGTGGACGCACACAGGCAAATCTTGTCATCCTGTCACGGAGTCGGAACTTGAAGTCCAGAAAGATTTTAATTGTGAAAAAGAAGGGCCCACCAGTAGCAATGCTTGAATTGCTTTAAGGAACAATCATTCCCATAGAAGTTTTGGAAAGGCATTCATCACCAAGTGTCCCCCTGGCTTTATAGTGGACTGTGATGAAAGGTTACAGTTGCCCAACACTTTAGTCTTTTGAATAGGTGTGCGCTGCTACAAAAGTGACATGTGTATCAAACAGGCCATCAGTCAAAACTCTTTAAAACCTGCCCTACCTGGGTTATGCTGCCTGACCCAGGTCAGTGTGCAGACAGCTGGCATTTTATAGTATATAGAGAACACACGCCTGTACATCATCTCATCTGATCTCCCCACAATTCTGCGAGTGAAAGCCAGGCAGGTGTCACTGTCCCAAGTGACGATGAGGCGATGGGCCTCAGTGCTGGTGAGTGGCTTGCAGAGGCATGGTTAGATTACAGACCAGGGATTCTCTTCTGGCATCCTGTCTCTCTCTACACAGCCTCTCGTCAACACTACCCTACTGGGTTCTTGCTGCAGCAAACAGAATTATTTTAGCTCTCCCCCCCAAAAAAAGTATGCTAAGAAAGCAATTCCCATTTTAATCAACACAGTGTTTCTAGATAATTCAATGACATACAGAAAATTGCAGAGATGTGTGGTTACCAGCTTCCTATAATCTGATTTACTTGCGTGTCTTCTAGAAGAGCAAAAATCTCAACCTGAAATTGAAAATGAGGCCAGCTTACCCCTAAAAAAAGAACATTTGCATGCAAAATATAAGGGAAAATCATTTTCTAAGTATCTGTTGTTATTGTAGCCCCCTGAGCTACTTCCGATTCATATCGACCCTATAGAGCAGAGTAAAATTCTAAGGTTTCCGCACCGTTCTCTATGGAAACTGACTGCCACATCTTTCAACTGTGGAGCAGCTGTGGTTTGAACCACCAACCTTTTGTTTGGCAGACAAATGCAACACTGCCTGGTCCCACTTCATCCTCCCAACCACTACCTGTTGGAGCCCACTGTTGCAGTCACTGTGTCAGTCCATCTTGTTGAGAGTCTTCCTCTTTTTCCCAATTTCAACAAACAGTGAGCTCCGAACCACACAGTCGGCAGTTCAAAACCACCTGCCACTAGGACGGAACTTTCTATTCCCGTAAAAGAGTTACAGTCTCAGACACCCACGGGGGCAGTCCTACCCTGTCCTGTGAATCAGCATCGACTCAGTGGTAGCGCATCTGGTGGGACTTTTTCTTTAGAATTATTAATGGTATTTAATATATACACCATTCCATATTTCAATTGTGTCAAGTAGAATTTACAGTTTTTTTTAATATCCTTCTCCAGGAATTGTTCCTTCCTGACAATTTGTCCAAGGTACATGCAATGAAGTCTCATCATCTACAAATGTAAGAGGTATTCCGGCTTTATTTCCCTCAAAATAGATGTGTTTGTTCTCCTGGCAGGCCATGTTACATCCAATATTCATTCAGAGACATCGCGTCTTCCTCGGTCGCCTCATTCGCTGTGCATATTTCACATATAAGAGAGTCGATGACAAATACTGAGGCTTGGTCAGGGATACCTTAGTCCTCAGAGTGACATCTCTGTTTTTAAGACTTTAAAGAGGTCTCCTAAAAAACAAACAAACCAGTGATGACCCCCCACCCTCCCGAAAAAGAGGTCCTTTGCAGCCGACTTGTCTACTGTGCTTCACTGTTTGCTTTTTTACTGCTGCTTCCTTGGATGTTCATCGGGGATCCAATCCACTTAACGTGATCTTATTTGCTCCCATTGCAAGGATTCTTGTCTGCTTACGTTAAGGTGAAAGCAATAAATAGTCGTTGCTCTTCATCAGAGAGTACTTTAGTCTTCTCCTGTCAGCCAGCAAGGTTGTCCTCTAGAGACTGTTCATGAGTTTTCCTCAATCCTGATGCCATGTTCTTCTCCATCTAGTCCAGCTTCCCCTCATCCATGCTCAGTCTGCAGACTGAATGGATATGGTGGAAGGGGACAGCTCTGACACACACATTTCCTGATTTTAAACCACAAAGCATCCCCTTGTTCTGTTTGGTCAACTGTCTCTTGGTCTACAGATAGGTTCCCCACGAGCACAGTGAAGGGTCTGGAATTCCCATTCTTCCCAATCTTACTTGCAGTTTATTATGATCCTCGCAGTTGAATGCCTTTCAGCATCTTTGTGGCATTCTCTGCTTTCACCCAAGATCCATCTGACATCTGTAATAATATCCCTCAGTCCATGTCCTCTTCTGAATTTGGCTCAAATTTATAGCAATTCCCTGTCAACCTACTGCTGCAACCACTGTTGATTTATCTTTGGCATACTTTTACTTGACTGTGATCGCGATTATATTGTTGGGTAATTTCTGCATCCCATTGTTTCACCTCTCTTTGAAATAGACACATGTTTAAATCCTTCCCAGGAAACTGTCTTCCAAATGTCTTGACATAAGATGAGGGGGGGCGCCTCCAGTGCAGCATCTCAATTGGTGGCCCACCAAACCTTAGAGCTTTGTCTTTCTCCAGTACCTTCATGTGAAGCTTACATGCCGCCCTTCAATGGCAATAATTATTGATGACGCATTAGCTCCTGAAATGGCAGAACACCAAGCAATTCTTTGGTGTGTCAACTCTACTTATTCCTTCATCTTCGTTGAATGCTTCCTGTTTTCCCCAACATTTTGCCCATGGAATCCTTCAGTGTTTCAACTTGAAGCTTAAGGATTTTCTTCTTCAATTCTTACATCTTGAGAAGTACTGTATGTGTTCCTGAGATACTGATATTATGATGTCCATTTTGCTGGTGAGCGACTCTGAACCCTGCTCGATCGAACCCTTGATGCAGCCACTGCCCTCGGATCCACAGGACTTCACCCACCAGACCGTGGTCTTCCTGCGTTTTGCATCATTGCTTGTGGCTGCCTAAGTCTGAAGAGAGATTTTTGGACTAGTGTCAGCCTCAAGCACTGGTATCAGATTTACGAACTTAATCTGGAGGGGCTAGGGTGTTTTGTGATATACAGGGACTTCTTGATAGAAAGTTCTTTCTCACACATATGTTGAGTGTCACTGGATTTGCGTCTCTTGTCAACTGGCCTAACACAGTTGTCAAACAGCTAGATGAGACAGAAAACAAAAAACTCACTGCCACTGAGTAAATCCTGCCTATCATGGTGACCCTACAGAACAGGGTCCAACTGCCCCATGAGTTTCCCAGACTGTAACTCTTTCCAGAAGCCCTATCCTTCTCCCAGATAAGACCAAGGGTGGCATTATTTCAATCACAATCATTCAGTCTCAGATGAAGTATATGTCTTCATCAACTCATTGTTTCCCCTGCACTGAATATAATAAATAATCCTTCCCCTGCTGGGTTCTCCAAACTTTTAATACGACATTTCAGCATTCTGTTTAACTTCACAACCCAATTCTAAAAACAGGTTCTACTTTTCAATTTACAGGGCACTTTTATTTTAGGATTTAGGATCATGCTTGCATGCCTAACAATTTTAGACAATCCCAAATCTGCTTGATAACTCATTACAAAAATGATTCTATTTGTCAAAAAAGGTCAGACTTTTAACCATCTCAAATGTTAAGAGCACAGTCAGGGTCCCAAGAATCGAGGGAAAGGAAAGTCTGACAATAAACGGCTGTCACAAAATGTCTGCTCTCTGCATCGCCACACAGTCTGGGGACCTGAGTCCTGATGATTCTGTCATAGAAGGGCATAGGAAGGACAGACTTGAAAAATCAACAGCCACCAAAATTAGTAAAAGAAGGCTTTCTAATTTTTTAATTTTGAGATTTTTTTCCGAAGGTAAATCTTTTTTTGTTTGTTTGTTTTGGGGGGCATCACTGCCCTCGGGTGGTGGGAGTAGGAGGCCCAGCCTTTGCTCCTGTAGAGCCGCTGCTGGAATTGAACCTCCATCCCAGTAGGCCGCAGTCCCGCACACAACCACTATGCCAATGTTAATGCTACTAAACTCACAAATGTACTCATTGAAATACCCAGTCCTAGTCGTTAACTAAACTACACATTGCAAACATACAAATATTCTCTCCACATGTCAGTGTCCATTTGTATCATGGTTTGGAATGGGAGAATAGATTCCCCTTAAACTTCAAGTCAACAGGTGTTTCTTTACAGTTACCTTTAGCAAAATTCATACAAAATAGTGATTAACAGTGATCTTCTTTACTTGTTAACTCACAAGGAAACACCTTCAAAATGGCACTTTGTTAAAGTTTCTGTACTAAGGTGTAGAAAAGCTGAACTGCATAAAAATATTGAAAAGTTAAAAATTCCTTAATTTTTTATTCCTGGTACCAGGACCTCCACCATAGTTGCCACCACCACCTCCAAATCCATGGTAACCACCATCAGCTCCTCCATAACTACCTCTGCTGCCACCACCTCCACCACCATAGCCTCCTCTTCCACCAAAACTCCCACCACGGCCAGAGTTCCCTCCACCACCCATGAAGTTGCCAGATTCACCTCCACGACCTCTCTGTGATCCAGCAGACTGCATCTCTTATTTTGAAAGCGCCTCTTTGACTTCACAAGTATGCCGATTAATAGTGTGGTATTTCTGAACAACAATTTTATCAACTGTATCATCATCATCAGAAGTTACAAGGGCAAATCCTCTCTTTTTCCCACTCAGCCTGTCCTCCATGACTTCTGTGGCTTCGATCTTGCCATACTTTTCAAAGGAGGCTCTCAAATTATATTCTTCCCTGTCTTCTTTTATACCACCAACAAAAATTCCCTTCACTGTTACGTGTGCGCCAGGCTTTATAGGACCCGCTCTTGAAACAGCTCTCTGGTTCCACCACACGCCGTGCACACATTCCTGCCTCCAGCTCGTCAACACACGAGGAAGTCACAAAACCAAAGCCGCTGGAACGTGTGTTTGGGGGTCTCTCATCACCACACAACCTGCGAGTGTGCCCCATTTCTCAAAATGCTCTCTTAAACTATCAGCTGCCGTTTCAAAGCTCAGACCACCCCAATAAACTGTTTCCACAACTGCTCAGTTCTTTGTGATCATGACCTTCCATTTTGAGATGGGACTCGCCTCTTCCAACTCGAGTTCACTATGAGCGGCTTTCTTTTATCATCTGGAAATACAGAACCACATCTTTGGAAAGTTCCTTTGTTAAAAGTCATAATCTTCTATGACGCTTGATAAAGAACCAATCAAGGTCATATAAGAGTAAACTGGGGCAGCGTTTTCCAGAGCTGAATTACATCCCCAAACACTTAGAATGCATATCACTTAGATGCAGCAATTATATTTATTCTAGAGGAAAAGTTGAAGTCTGTAAAATGTATTCACTGCCACCTTAGGTGTGATAGCCAAGTAATTAGAAACAGGTTAAATATCTATCAGTCGAAAACTGGTCAAATATCTTGTGGTAGAGAGTGCTGGACTACACCTAGGCCATGAAAAACGGTTATGTAAATCTGAATGAGAAGCCTTCCACGAGCTCGTGGAGAAATGGATTTTAAAAGCAATGAAATTTTCCCAGGGACTCTTTTGAAACACCTTGTATTTGCTGACAAGAAAAGCATCCGTAATATTTGGTGAAAAAGATGCTGCCAAACACGATGGCCCTAGTCCAGCTTGAAAACATGCAGAGGGTTCACATAAAGGATGTGCCCGTGTTTACATGCACGACTAAAAGAAACTGGAAGAATATACACCCAAGCCGGCATCCGAACTCTGACAGTAGAAGGTCAATGGTCTTTATTTCCCCTACCCTTTTTATACTCAAACTCACTGCCATTGGATCAACTTTGACTCAAAGTCACCCTGTGAAATTTGATTTTTTTTAATATACATGTTTGAAGTGAACTTGTAGGTCACTAAAGACTCCCGGTCCTCTTCGGCTTTACTGTTCCTCCTTTTTCAGCCACTCGGGCCAGTACTGAGGTCTGAAAGATACGGGATCTGGAAGGTGTTTTTTTCCCATTTGTTAAACCCTCGATATTTTTGTTCCCTCCACTCCACCCCAACCTTTCCCTCAACCCTCTTCCCACCCCTGTCCCTGGACTCCTTGTAGGCATCAAAGTATTGTATATGGGTGTATAAACCATGCTTCTTCTTTGTTTCTCCTTATAACAATGTTGGTATTAAATATTTATCTTAGTAAGATTGAATGAGTTTGCTAAGCATAAAGTTCTCTAGTTTTGCCCATGTCTTGCGGTATTTAAGAGAGCTGTTGTTTTTTATTGATATGTTAAAAGAATTTGATTTTTTATTGTCATGATTATGTACAGTTTTTGCAATCTTTAAGTATTATTAAAATTTTAAATATCTACATTTTAATCTTGGAAACATTTCTACTGCTATTTAGAGTAAAACAGCATTAAATATTTGAATATCTCATTCTAGTGCTTTCATACCACAATTCATATGTAAAACAATGGCCCAGGATAATACATTTTTAATTAGATATATCATATGATTTTACTTAACAAAAGAAAATGTTTGGCATACTCAGCAACATTTTCATTTGATGGGACTGATTTTGATGCTGAGAGACATTAATTTGCTCTTTGAAGAGTCACCTACGTGGATAAGAGAACTTGCAAAAGAAAGAATCTCTATGGTGCAAACTCTCCAACAGCGCTCTTTATGATTTAACTAGATGAAGAGGTTTCCAAAACCCACATGGGGAAACTCCATGATCATTTCATTCCATTTTTTCCATGAATATTTTGAAGCTTTAAACATAACAAAATAGCTCAGAGATAGGTACACGTGTGAAACCACGTGCATGCACACAGGACCAGAGTGATCGGAAACAGATGTGTGTAACACAGAACTAAGAACCTCACTGAGCCTGGGCTAGGTGAGGGCAGGGGGAGCCTGGGGTGATTCAAGGATGGCTGTATTTCTGGTAAGGGTGCTGCTGTTGGAAATATTCATAAATAAGTGGTTCCACAACAAAGCAGCTTTCCTTACATATCTGTAAGCAAGTATTTAATGTCCAGAAGTGTGCTTTCCAGTCACTAAGCCTTCCATCTTTGGGTGAGGTGGCTAGGCTGGGATGGGGATGGGTCCTGCAGAGGTAGAGTGGGGCTTCCCTTCACCTGCACCATGTCCGTATGACAGGTCCACGTGCCAGGCAGCCATCGGAGCTCAGAGGACACGGCCTCTGGCTTCCCAAAGCTTTCACGCTAACACAGTTCGAGTCTTTACAAAGTACCTGTCACAGCGAGGCGTATTCACTCACCTCGCCGCCCCCACACGTGCTCGGTGAGGAGGGACTCCGATCGGCAGCACTTGGCAGAGAAAGGGACAGACATAGACCCGCTGAGTCCCCTGGCCAGTTAACACTCTCCAGGATTCCCATGAGACCGGCCCTTTTCTTTTGCTTCCCCCTTGATTTCCATAGAACGGAAATGAGGAGTCTAGAGACTGGACTCACCTGCCCAACCCTACCCCTCTCACCCCATCCCCAAGCCTTCTTAAACCAACACACAACCCAGCAAGCCATGATTCACAGAAGGCAGAGAGCCTGCGGTAGACCACAAACTGGGTTTTTCTCCTCACGAGTCAAGAAAATACAACTGGAAGTAGAAGCGCTTTAGTAACATGCACGGTCTTTCTCAAGGTGAGCAGCCTACGTACTTGCCATCACCAAGGCCTGTGTTCACATTATTCCAGTCTGACATAGGTGCTTATTTCTCCCCAGGAGCATACCTGCCAGGTCAACACTGGGCAGCTAACCACAAGTTCAGTGGGTCAAAACCACCAGCCACTCCAAGGGAAAAAGATGAGGCTATCTGCTTCAAGGAAACGCTCCACCGGAGAGTTAGACTTCAGAATGGAGTCAGTGGCTGTGGGATTCTCCCAAAGCCGAATCGCGTATCCTGTGAGAGAGAAACCTGCCCCCGGCGCTTAGATGGCAGCAGTGGAGCAAAGAAACCGGCTTCCTGGACAGCAAGCCTCGCTGGGCCATCAAGTGCCACGGATGAGTGAGACAGCGGCTGATCTTGATCAAGATCATGAAGCTTTGGAAGAAAGAAGGGGAAGTGGAGGGTCCAAATAGGAAGACACAGAGAAAACAGATCCTAAAGACTCATCTGTGGCAAGTAAAAAGCAGCAGGCAGATGCCGGAGAAAAAATGAAAGTAGGCTATGCGACTGGTCTCTCCTTTATTGGGGGGCTGGCGGGGGGCTGCAACAGCCTCCAGGGTTCCTGGCGGTGCAGTGGGTTACACGTGGGACTGCTAACTGCAAGGTGGGCAGTTCGAACCCACCAGACAATCCAGAGAAAGATGAGGCTGTCTGCTCCTCCAAAGACTTAGTCTTGGAAGCTCCCTAGAACCCTTCCCGCCTGTCCCAGAGGGTGGCAGGGATTTGGAATTGACTCCCTGCCTCAGGGCTATAGGTTCTTGAGTAGCGGTCAGTGTGTTGTCTGCCGTGTTATCATTGTCGGAGACAGGGAGCTCTCCCAGTGATGTGCTGGGCCTCATTTCAGCCCGCCTCAAACTGAGGCGCACTAGTGCGGCAGCAGTTAAGCACTTGTCTACGATCCTACAACTCAGAAGTTCGAACCCATTGCCCGCTCCATGGTTAAAAGGTATGGTGGTGGCCTTCTGGGAAAACACAGAGCCCAGGGAAACTCGATGGGGTAGTTCTACTAGGTCTTATGGGGTCCCTCAGAGTTGAAATGGACCCCCAAGAATGGGCTTGGGTTAGATGCAGCCATAGAACCTGCAGCAATCGCCTTTTCTGCAGGGCAATGAGAAGTGACCCCCCCAGCGTGTGTCAGACAGTCGTGGGGGCCGCGCTTCTCCTGCGGGGGAGCACCCAGTGTGCTCGGAGAGAAGCACCCTCCCCCTCCAAGGCCTTGGCCTTCCATCACGCCCACGGGTCTCATTTACAGCCAGGAGAATGTCTCTCTGTAGTCACATATGTCCCTTCAGAAGAGGCTGGTCTAGAAAGTGCCAGCTTCTCCTGCTCCAAACGACAGCTGGATGGGATTGACCCATGAATATTCACCTTGGTCGACACCATCTCTCCCCACACTCCGCTCCCCTGCATCCCCGACCCCGAGCCAGCCCTGCATCAGCCCAGGGTCAGAGCACAGAGTGCCTTCAGGGCTGAAGGCCGAAATCCGTACCCATAGCTGCACAATGTGGAAGCTGGGTTCCACAGTGTTCCACCATTGGCCTCTCATGGGAACCGTCTTTTTATGAACAGCAGAGCATAAATGACGACCTACATCGTACACAGAGGTATAATGAATAGCTAGTAAACAGAGGGGAGACTCCTTTTTAAGTTTTCAGGGTTGTTGCTTGTGTGTTTTTTGCCGGGAGGTCGGGTGCCCCCCAGTCCCCTCCACATTCCACTTGACATCAATGTTTAAGTGTTTATTAAGGCACATTTACTGGATCAACTCTGCAAACAATCACTCTGAGAATGGGATCCGGGTTCTGAGTGCTGCCTTTGGCTTGACAGTGGTCTGAGGAACGTTGTTAACTTCTCTCTACCTGTATGAAGTGCTCTTCGTGCTGTTTTTCTACAGTAAAATGGAGATGGTACCATCCTTGTTTTTGCCAGGCCCACCATTGTGAGCATTGCATGAGATCATGTGTCCAAGAGACTCATGATCTTTGTGCCCAGCACTGCAGTTAAGTGCCCACTCACGTGTTCTGGGTTATTAAACTCACGTTGCCAATTAACCTAGGTTATATCACAACCTGTATTGTCAAAGTACGTTATCAGTTGTGTGTCTCTGCATGGGCATTAAACCTTGTTAGACTCTTAAGATACTCAAGTAAAAGATCCTTTTACAATCATGAGAGAAGTTCCCAGTCATACCGCATAGGTGGTTAAAACTCAGTTAATTTCTAAACACTCATCATTTCACTTAAAATATACAAAACCCAAAGAAAGAAAAGTCATACAAGTATGTGTGGACCTACCACGTAAGTATCATATCTCATATGCCTAGTTCTGCCTATTTTCATCATATTGATGGATAATCTAATGAGAGAAGCAATGGGTACTCTGTGTAAGTGTGTGTGTGTGTGTGTGTGTGTGTAGGAAGATACTAATTTGGGTGCTGATCAATTAAATGAGACTGTGGCGTATGTACTACAGATTAACATAGCCCTGCTAAGACTGAAGTTTATTCTGTACCCCAAAAAAGAGGGGGGAAAAGTCCACAAGATTCTAAAAGGAAACACATTTTAAATGTTTTTAAACCTCATAGTGTGAAACAGAATGAGCTTCAGGGATGTCCCTTTTTAAATACACTAGAAAAAAGAAAGGCAATTGGAACAGGGATGATGTCTTTCGGCCCATCAGGCTCCCTACAAAGTGCATGAAGCCAGGTATTTTTCTAATGAAGAGCTGGGCATTAAAAGGAGAACAAGGCACACTCAGTGTTTGTTTTGTCCGATTTAAAAAAAATTAAAAACTAAGGGTGTGGATGATCACAATTCTTTTGTGTTCATTACATAGTCTGCAATGACAACGGTACAATAAAAAATAAACGTGTTTCTCAAAAGACATTTCTTCACTCAGGCCAGTTCATCTGTGGCTCGGGATTCTGTGACTCGGAAAGGGGAGCTCGGTCAATGGACTTCCATTTTAACTGAACTTGAAAAGGTAAAAACATTCTTCTACACCAAGTACAGTTGGGTTCCAGTTTTGCAAAATTTAAATGGTCACCTGAGAAATGTTGGACAGAAGTTAGCATTCACATTCTAAAACCCCCAGGTGTTTAAAAAAACAAACAAACCCGGGTGTTTCTGCTGATCATTTTGTCTAAGGTGATTTATTTTAAAACAGCGAGAACATCGCACTGAGGCTAGCTTAGACTGATAAGGTCTCAGTGTCTCATTGTCCTCTGCTGATAGAACATTACGTTCTTTGAATACTGACGTAGCCATAAAACATGCTATTGGGTTTGGTGGTGGTAATGGTGGTGGTAGTGGCAGTGTTTACTTAGTGAAAAAGACTTTTCTGGATTTTCTTTTTTAAGACGCTAGTTGCACGTATGGGTGAGGGGGAAGAACCAATTATTTGTGAAAGAAGGTGTTGCATAATAGAAGGAAAATGAAGAAACACTTCTGTGCATCGCCTCTAAGTTGTTATTCCCAATACTTGAGAGGGTTTCGTTCACTCCGGTTAGGGCGATTGATATTTTTCTGGGCGTCTCAGTAGCAAACTATGTTATTTAGACTCTCACCTGGCACGCTACCACCTCTGGCCCGCCCTTGAGCCCCTCGCTTGCAAAGGTCTCCAGGTGCAGTTTGGGTAACTGCAGGGTGAAGTCATTCCTGCTTGCCGCAGTCCGTGACAGCGAGATCTGATCTCTGACCTAAAGGGAAAAAAACAGCATCAATGGTAATTCCCCTTCAGACACATTAACTGGGATGAACTGGGTCCCCTTGAGCCCACTGAGTGGACTTGCATTGATCGCTGGACCTGAAATCCATGAATAAATTTAGGACTAATTGATTTTTCGTTGCAAATAAATCTCTAATTCAGAGTGCTGGGGGAGAATGTTAAGAAGAAAAAGCATCCTCCCAAAGCTTGCAGTGAGGGAGGGGAGAGCTGAGAGTCATGGGCACTCTCCTCTGCTCATCAAGAGGCTTTGGATCTTTTTCCACAGTTCCAACCTCAAAATAAAAAGAAACGGAGGGAGGGGGAAAAAAACAACATGCTCACAGAACTGGAAACCAAGAGTTATCACAGTTTCCTTAATAACTCTCTTAGTTTACTGGGTATTTGCTCATAGGTAGGGGATGAGGTGGTTATGAGGTATTGCTAGTGTTTGAAAAGAAAACTTCAATGATATGAACCCTGGAATCAAAACAAATATGCTGAACACAAGCAAACACTTGAAACGGAAGAGGCTGGTTTGCCTTCTTTCCTCTCCTTAAAATTGCAGCAGTTTTTTAAGCTCTAGTCTTAACGATTAAATCCATATAAACCAACTCAGTCACACAACTTCTAAATAAGATAGCATTGAGATAAAATCAGTAGTATTTGTACTCTATTTCTAAGTACTCGGAAAGGTAACAATACAAACACATCACAGATATAGAAAAAATAGCGATTCGCTCGCCAGTAAAGGAACCACACGCAGTTGATATCACACTGCCACCTTCTGGAAAAATAAGGAAATGCTCCCTTCCCTGTAGACAGAACAGGGAAAGGGTCGGACACGCATATTTCGGTTTTTTCATTTCCAATCTAAGGAAAAGCCTTAAAAGTCCACAGTTTGGCTAATGTTTCAAACTTTCATGTTTAATCACATGATTTAAAATCTGGCATTTTCATGGTTGGATACGTGTTCTAACTTCCCTTCTGTAATCATTTCTTAATAACGTATCACTTTGACAGCAAACATTTATTTGATAATTGTCATGCAACTAGCTCAAAGATAGAGGATATAAAGAGTTCATCCAAAGCAAGAGGGAAAACAATAAAAGAACAAAGCCAACTTCCCGAATAAAAAGGCTTATTTCTCTAGGTTGAGCCATTTCGAATTGCTTGGCTAGGGTTGATATAAAAAGCACATCCCTTTCGTTTTTCTATTTCACCAGGCCGAGCTTGGAAAATGGGTAGAATGATTCCATGGTCCACGAACAAACTCAGTCTGAAATAAGTGAGGCAGTCATGTCCTTTGGAGCATTCTGTGCCCAGCCCTCCTCCCGCCCCAAACCAGAACAGCCTTCATTGTTCATGTTAATCTACGGGCATAAAAATCCTGATATTTTCCAAGCTGATCTTAAGGCTTTCTGTCAATACCAATGGCTGCAAAAGCATGCACACTAATGCAATTTTCATAATAGTGTTAGGGCTGTAAGTGTGCAGTCGTCACGATTCATAATAGGTATTTATCCTTACCAAACCTTCACCAGTCTTCAGTTGGGATAAGAATACTAGTAAACTCACTTAAACATAACAAGATAAAACATATTTTACAAATATATTTGGTTGAGGTTTTATGTTCCATGTGTATAGTGCCTTCTTTTGCCTTTTTTATTGTCACTGATGTGCACACAGATAAAAGAAAACATTAATGTGGTTTAAGGTACTGAGAATTTATCAACATCAAACCCGCCAGTGTTTTGCCTTCTACCCTTCTGAACCAAAGTCAATAGATCTAAATATTTCACTGCACCCTGGCCAATTCATTGTTTGATGTTTAAAAACTCACCCGGAATCAAAGAAAATTTATTAAATTTGAGCCCCCAAATGAGATACTATTAGCTTTGAAAGTCAAGTTTAACTGCGATATTGATGATTCTCTTTTTTCTGTGACAAAACTCACTAGGGAAATCCTAGGCGTCAAAGTACAAAAGCAGATTGCGCACACGGGCGAGGGGCTGGGGGTGGGGCTGGGGGCAAAGCAGGGGCGACTCTCTGCCTGGCAGGCTCCGGCAACCTGGCCCATGCAGCAGCCTGGCCGACAACGGGCCTGCAGGCTTGGGCTTGCCTCTGAGGCTGGCCAGCAGCATCTCATAACCTCCAAATAAAGTGGGCGGGCAATGGCCACGTGGGGGCATCGCATTTAAAACTTTATTTTATTGTCCAATGAACATTTTCACAACAATGCTCTCTTCCCTGAGGAAAGGGAGTCATTTTTCCAATTTTAGTATATGTGCTGCCGAAGCGAGCACGGGGAGTCATTTTTCAGACTGACTCCCCCACCCCCACCCCCCAGAAGTCCTGATCATGGAAATCATCAATACCAAATTCTCTGCAACATGCATGCAAGTGGATACTTTTCTTTCATTTCAAACCATCTGCTAAACTGGACGGTGGCAGTCAGAGGCCCTGCCCAGGGAATATGGAACAGAAGAAGCACGGTATATTTGTCTACTAAAATTTTTTTTTTTTGTCTACTAAAATTTTTAATCCTCTCCTTTTTAAGCTATCCTGAAATCATGAGAGTAGATACTGAAATGTTCTCATGATATTCAAAAACTTGGTGTGTGTGTGTGTGTGTGTGTGTGTGTGTGTGTGTTTAATCATACAAATGACTGGCTAGGAATTAGTTTTCTTTTCATGGAAACAGAATTTTTTTCAGGCATCCTCTTGGGAGGACACAAAGCAGACCAGCAGGACAAGCACAGCTCTCGTGCAGGCACAGAAAGGCGAGGAAGGGAGAACTAAGAGAAAGAGAGAGGTGAGGGGCTGGGGGGTGTCGAAAAGAATGCACAAGTCTGAGTTTCAGGAGGGCAATGAGGACAAGCAGACAATGTGACACAGAAGAATGGGAAGGGAGCTGGTTGTGACCTGAATGCATTAGATTTGTTGGTAAGAACAACAGAACAAACCCGCTGAGGGCACGAGAACCAACACGGGCAGGGAGAGCTGGTGCGGGCTGCCCTGGGAGACAGCCTCCCACCGGATGCCAGCTGGCTCTTGTCCAGCTGCGGACCTGAAGCATTTGTCTGGAGGGTCAAAAGACCTGAGAGGTCACAACAGTAGAATTCTTTTTCTTCCTGAAAGAAACAGTAGATGCACCTTTGAGGCGCCAATTTTGGGGTGGTCTACGATTGACACAACCATCAGTGGCCGAGTGTGATACAATCTGAGTTTCAAAGTCATGCCAAATTATCATACAAAAAGGTAGTCTTTAGTTCTGTTTACAGCACACATTATCCCTCATATAACTGGGCTTCCATAGTCTTCATTTATTTATGTATTAAGATAAGCAATAAAATACATAAAATGTTCTGCTTCTTTGTGGTGGCTAGCAGTCCATTTTTAACAGATAACGAAATTTTCACAAGCGTTTACAATATAAATCTCAATTGTCACATTGTAGACATCTTTTGCAGCAATCAATAAAATGGTAGAATTTCATAGTGTTTTGAAAGAGAATAAAGTAAAAAAGTGTCTACATGGCTGCCTTAGAAAATTTTTACTTTTCTACTTTTTTTAAGAAAGAGAATTTTGGAGGCTGAGCCCCGGTGGCAGAGTGGTTGTGTTGCAGGACTGCGGGCCACTGATTTGGCGGTTCAAATCCAGCAGCAGCTCTCCAGGAGCAAGGCTGGACCTCCCACTTCCACCAGAGGGCAGTGATGGCCCCCCCAAAAAAAGAAAAAGAATTTTCATTAACATTGTTACAGGCAAGGTGTTACTTATAAACCAAACCTTAAAGTGTAAAATCCCAACCAAGCTCCAGGCAGGTCAATCTATGGAGTGAAATCTTTATCATACACAAGTGCAGAAATAGGATCATCCTGAACCCCAAAGAGAAAAACCAAAATTACTTTACAAAAAAAGTAAATAAAAGCAACACCTCCTACCCCTCAAATTTTTATTTTTCAAAAGCCCAATTTGCATTCTGCCCTGGTATTACATACTTTCAAAAAGCCAGTCTTCTAGTGTAGGTGCCATAAGAAAGGAGAAAAGTAGAGGGAAAAAGGAAAATTCAATTTTCTGAAAGGTCCGTCATACTATAAAACATACTGCTACTTGACTAAAAGAGACAGGCCCTAGTGGTGTGGTGGTTTAAGCGTATGGCTGCCAACCACACGGTTAGTAGTTCAAAACCATCAGACATTTCACAGGTGAAAGACGAGGCTGACTGCTCCCATAAAGATACGGAAACCTGAGGGAGCATTTCTATTCTGTTGGGCCACTGAGAGTCAGAATGAACTTGGTGGCAGTGGGTTGGGGTTTATTGCAATAAACTTGTTCCATATTGAAGTGAAAGCATAAGACCAGTGCTGTATTGTTCCACTTATCAATAGAACCAAAACGCACAAGCCACCATCGTGCTGTACAAATTTTCTGCATTTCTACCATAACGCCAAAAGGCTATTTCTGCTAGCTATGTCAATTACAAAGCTTAAATTAAAAATCCAACTGAAAGTACCACGGTCTGCCAGAAGAACAAACAGACCGGTCTGGACAGAGCCAGAATGCTTCTTAGAAGTAAGGATGTTGGGGCTGAGCCCCGGTAGCGCAGTGGTTGTGTGCGGGCTGCGGCCCACTGGGTTAGCAGTCCAAATTCAGCAGCAGTTCTCCAGGAGCAAGGGTGGGCCTCCCACTCCCACCAGAAGGCAGTGATTTCCGCCCCCACCCCCCCCCACCAAAAATAAAAAGGATGTCGCAGACTTTGTCTCACATGCTTTGGACATGTTATCAGGAGGGACCAGTCCCTGGAAAAGGACATCGTGAGTAACAGGCAGGGCAACAAAAAGGAGAAAGGCACTGGACAAGATAATGGACACCGTGGCGGCACCAATGGGCGCAAACAAAAAATTGTCAGGATGGCGCAGGCCCCGGCAGTGTGTACTACTGTTGTACACAGGGTTGTATGAGTTAGAACTGAGCCAACAGCACGAACCAAAACTTAAATTGGTCATTTTTGTTCCCAATGGAAACTTGTTCACTTCTCAGAACGAGAAGTTTCTATTGTTTCTCATGAACTACTACCATTCTCTCTGTCCCTAAAGTGTCAATTATTTAAAAAAAAAACAACAAAAAACACTCATGATATGCAACACTAGTTGTGATTGTCTTACTAGGATTCCAAGACAGAAATAAAGATTGCAGGCCAAAGCTAACTAAGATAGATTTAAGAACACGTGGAAAGGGCTGAGCCCCAGTGGTGTAGTGGTTGTGTGTGGGACTGCAGCCCACTGGGTTGGTGGTTCAAATCCAGCAGCAGCTCTCCAGAACAAGGCTGGGCCTCCCACTCCCACCAGAGGGCAGTGATGCCAAAAAACAAAAAAACATGGAAGATAACATGGTGCCTAATCCTGAATGAATTATAAGACAACTGGAAGACAGAGTCACTGTACAAATAACAACTGGCCCATGTCGAACCATTTCCGGAGGTGGGATCTGATCAGGAAGGGCAAAGCCCAAGCTGCACTCACAGCGAGGCAGGAGGCACTGACCAAATACCAAGTGTGTTAGCTCCACAATGGAGGCAGCTCCGGAAGGGCTCCCTCACCTGTGCCAAGGAGGTGGATGACACCTACCTGGCCAACCAACTGGAGCCAAACCTTATTTGTGCCCATTCCCAAGAAATATGATCCAACAAAATTCAGAAACCGTGCAACAGTGTCACTGATATC
The DNA here is from genome assembly GCA_004026705.1 of Nesogale talazaci. Taxonomy (NCBI): domain Eukaryota; kingdom Metazoa; phylum Chordata; class Mammalia; order Afrosoricida; family Tenrecidae; genus Nesogale; species Nesogale talazaci. Next base: position 19,647 of record PVJH01010778.1, read on the forward strand.
ACAGGCAAGTAAAAATCTGAAGACTATTCAAAATTCACTGCACTTGTACATCAGCACAAATGGCCAGAAATTCAAGTCAGATCTGGAAGAGGAATGCGTCATCAAAGATTGTCATTACCCATGGCAAATGGCTCTTGACTGAAAGAAGAGATTGGTCTGAGTTTCATGCTGAGGGCTTCGATAATGGGGAGTAGTGTAAACTGTAGAGGAACTGCAAAGAATCGGAATCCCAGAATCTTTCATTGTGCTCTTTAGAACCTGTGCTTCAAACAGAACAAGAGTTAGAAGAGGATTTTGAGGAGTTTTTGTTGGGGTTTTTTTAATCAGTAAAAGTATGTATCAGGATTATGTCCTTTGACTATACTTATTCTATTTATGCAGAGAAAATAATCCAAGAATTTGGGCTAATTTGGGCTAACTGAAGAAGAATGCCACATCAGGACTTGGCACTCATGAATAGCCTGAAAAATGAAGATAACTCTTGGCAAGCCAAAATTGATGATGGTGTGAAGCACTTGCTGATGACGACCAAGGTCCAGCCGGCTTTGCACCTCGGCATAAAGAAAATTTAAATCCTCATGGTTGCATCAATAAGCAACATCACTCGATAAATGGAGAAAAGACTGAAGTCATCGAGGAGTTCATTTACCCGGATCCAACCAGCACTCATGAAACCAGCAGTCAAGAAATCCAATGAAGCTTTGGGCAAAGCTGCTACAAAAGATCTCTTTAAAGGACTAAAAACACAAAGCTGTGCTTCACCGGCACCGTGGTGTTCTCCTGTGAAAAGTGGGCAATGCTGACGGAAGCCGGGAAAGCAGCTGATGCACTTGCATGATCGTGCCGGGAAAGAACACCGACCACCCCACAGACCTCCAGAGGAACACACAAATCTGTCTGGGGAGAAGTGGCCCCAGACACTCCAGAAAAGTGAGGGGGCAGGCCTTGGTCTCATGTACCTGGGACGTGTTGCCAGGAGAAGGGCGTTGTGCCGGGTGATGAGAGGGGCGGTGGAAGACCCTCAACAAGATGGACTGACACAGTGACTACGACAGTGGACGGACACATGGCAACCATCATGAAGGCAGTGCAGCACCAGGCCGGGGGCCTGGTTTCGCTGTTTGTCCAACACAGAGGCCGCTATGAGCCAGGAGTGTCTGGATAGCACCTCGTAACAATGAGGCCTGGGCAAAGCAGCTGATCCTAGGTCTTCGCTTCATACCCATAAGCCGTCCAGAATTTTACTTATTACAAAATTCCATGCATGCAATATGTCAAAATAAACAACCTTACCAAAAAAAGATCCATATACAGACCTCTACAATATTTCCCAAAACCTCCATTCTTATCACCCTATGTTCATGTTTCACTTTCCTTTTAACCCCTGCCTTTTTTCTTTTGTACTTTCCCCTACTTCCATTCCTTCACGATTGCGTTCATTTCTCCTCTTTCTTCATCTTTTCATACTACAGGCAGTGCAAGGGCCAACACAGCTCAGCCCAAAGACCTAATACCATCTGCTCTTATGAACAAAACTTTATTGGAACATGGTCATGCCCACTCAATTATCTATTCTCTAAAGTTACTCTCTTATTGTAATGAAAGAGCTGCGAAATTCAGCCTCTGTGGTTCACAAAAAAGCTTTTTATGCCAGCTTCAAACCTAAAATATTGACTATCTGGGCCTTCACAGGAAAAGCTTGCCATCTCCTGCCCTAGAGACACAGAAGGAAAGATAACCACATTCTGCACCCTCTATCATGTTTGCTTTAAATGACCACCTCTCACCAGAGAACCAACAACCAATTTCTCCTGAGTCAGTCTTTCATCAAACCACACAGGCTTCCATCCCATAGACACTTTGGGAATCCTTTCTTCCAATGCTCCACAAAATGAGTACTTTAGCAATGCCCATGGAAACAGCAGTTGAGAAATCCAGTGACCAGTGGGTAAATCCACAGCATAAGACTTCATTGAATCCTTCATAAAGCACTTTGAGGACAAAGGTACACCTGACCCAAGCCATAGAATTATCAAAAGACATGTATGCATGTGAAAGTTGGAGACTAAAAAAGGAAGCCTGAAGAAGAATCGATGCGATTGGATTGTGGTGTTGGCATAGAATACTTATGACTTCCAAAAGAACAAATAAATCCCTCCTGGAGTCGGAAGAAGTAAAGCCAAATTCTCCTTAGAATCCAGGAAAATGAGACTTTGTTCCAAATACTTTGAACATGTTATCGGGAGGAACAAGCACCCCCCCCCACCCCCCAGGAAAGGACATCCTGCTGAGTCAAGTAGAAAGGCAGTGAAAATGAGGAAGATCTTCCAGATGGGTTGACATAGTGTGTGTAACAAAGGGCTCAAACAGAACTGCCCTTGTGAGACTGGCCTAGGACGCGGCCGTGTTTCATTCTATTGTGCACAGGGCACCATGAGTCAGGCCTGACTCCATGGGACCCAATAACCAGATGTCCTGATGTGTTTCCAAGTTTCCCAGGGTCTAGCAAACCATCTTACCAGGTCTAACCTACCGCTCAGTCCCACCCTCCACCCTCCATCAAGAGAGCGTGTGGTTGGACCCGGGGCAGCACAGGGAATGGAGAGAAGTCAGCCTGCTCGACTACCTACATCAAGAAAACCTTTATGCCTTCAGCTTGGGATCGAGTAAGAATGTCATTCCAAATGCACAAGTTTTACAGCGCAGGAGAAAGAAAGACTCATTTTAAATAGCTAGGTGGACATTTCCTGGACTCTGGTGATCAAAGCCCAGTGATTGAAGCAGGGAATCAGTATGTGCCAGGGTCAGGGAAATAGCATGCAAGAATCTGAGCCTAACACTCCGTTGGCACGCTGAGTCCATGCCAACTCATAGTGAGACAATGGGCCGCAGTGGAAGAGCCCACCGGGTCTCCAAGGGTTTAGTCTACATCTCTCTCCATGTCGGGGCTGCTCGGTCCCCACTGCTGGCCTCGCTGACAGCAGTCAGGAACTAACCCCTGCACCCCCAGGATCCTTCGGAGAATCTCTGCCACATAGCCACACAGGCGTTCGCCACCTTCTTTGACCTTTCCTTCGACTGCTGAATGAATGAAACGGGTGGATAAGGAATGGTATTACTGGTGTTACTGAAAATACTGGAAGCCTGTTTTAAAGTCCTGTATTTGTCAGAGGACTTAAAAGATAGTACTTTTGGCTGAGCCTCAGTGGCATAGTGGTTGTAAAGATAGTACTTTTGGCTGAGCCTCAGTGGCATAGTGGTTGTGTGCGGGACTGCGGCCCACTGGGATGGAGGTTCAATTCCAGCAGCAGCTCCACAGGAGCAAAGGCTGGGCCTCCTACTCCCACCAGCAGAAGGCAGTGATGCCCAAAAACAAACAAACAAGCAAAAAAAAGATAGTGTTTTTGAAGGCACTGTGAAGGTAGTATTTTAGTTAATAGCACATTCAAACACATTGAATGAGCTCTTTTCAAAGACTCACTGCGGTGCCTCACTTCATAATTCCACACACCTCATGCAATAGCCATTGTCACAGCCTGGCTGGAGTCACTATGCCCAGAGCTCACAGCAGCAAACCATCATCATTCATGGCTCTTAACAACTATATAGGAACAGTCAGTAAGGTGAAATTGTCTACAGTTTGGGGGATTCTCCCATTTCTTGACTAAAAGAAACACCCTTCCCACCTCTTGCCTTTGCCCTTCTCTGGCAATTACAGGAAACACATTCAAGTTCCATAAAGTAATTTTATGATACACACTGGAAAATATTATTTCAATACCCTAAATTCCCTGGGCATTCGCATTTTTATTCATTCTCCCTGTCTTTCTTCTTCTTCTCCTTCCTCTTCTCTCTCTCTCTCTCTCTCTCCCCACACACACACACTCACACAACTATACTGAGACACATGTTGCCCTTGCACCACTCACCCTCACACAACAGCTAATCCACCACGGGGAAACACCCAGGTGACACTGTCTCAGGATGTATGTTGTGCTCCAAGCCTGCTGGACTGAGCCCTCGGCCCTCTCTCAGCGGAAGCAGAGCCCAGGGCAGGCGCAGCAGCTCTTCGTCAGAAGAGAGGGAGGGAAGCAGTTAGCCTATTTGTGTGGACAAGTAAGCTAACTTCGTCTACGGCCTGGGGGCTGTCACAGTGGACTCGGACGCAGGAACAAGTGAGGCTGGTTCTGTTATGCTGTGCGTACACAGGGTCGCTATGGGTCGGAGCCGACTCGGTGGCACCTGACAGCCATCACCGCCAACACCCAGAAGCAGAGCCAGAACCCTCTGACGTCTGCCAGCTGCTGTCACCACAAAGGAGCATGAAGTCCACCACCACCACCAGCGTATCCATCATCGTTACATCCCCATGATGGAAATGCAAAACACACTGATCTTCTGAAATCAAATTACCAAGCAGGTTACGTCCCAATTAAGGACCTGAAAAACCGACCTCTCAAATTACATTACCGAGCTTGGAAATAGGGTGATTTGATCATGGGCATCTGATAAAGACACTGGACAGCATGACGGATCTGCAGTGCAGGTTCCCCACCAGAGAAAGCACCCCACTAACAGCTTACCATGACCTTGAGCAGCCTGCACAAACACGCAGAAAGAAAAGAAAGGGGAAAAAACAACCAGGCTTGAGAACAGAGATAAATTTACTAATTTGTTTTATAATTCTACAGAGATATTTTCTTTCCTGGAGTAAATTATTTCAAAGCAGATGTGGCCAAAATTAGTAATTTACATGGGTCTAAGCGAAAAGGAAAGAAAAAGGAGAGAGAGTTAAGCACATGTACATGACATTCGGCAGTGTCTTATCTTTAGTTTGTCAAGGTTTTTAAATCCCTCTTGAGCTGGAGTACCGTTTTTAGCTTGGCGAGGTCAGAATGACACTGAGCAGTATGAATGATGACACACAAGACAGCTATATGGACAGAGTTGTCATCAGCAAGCCAGCTGTGCTAACACCTGTATGTCCTGCACAGCTGATCTTCAGGAACCAGGCCCAAGAAAGTGGGACCAGAGAGGAGTTTGAAGATCATAAATAACATTGAGAGGGTCATTAATACACCACTAAAAATTGGGGGTTTGGAACTAGGAGATTGTGTTTCAACTTTTGACATACTGTCAGTTTCATAAAGTAACATTTACTGTAGGGGTTTTCTGTGCCTTACCATGCAGTGGAAAGTAAAAGAAAAAAATCAAAGATAACCATGTAATTATTCCAGTTAACCATTTTTATGATAAGAATATATCATCACGTGTAAGTTATATGGCTGTGTTCACCTGCTGTCTCCTGTGTCTTCTATTCCACAACACCACTCTCAGAAGTAATCACCTTTCCTTCTATTTCAAACTGGCCACTGCCTGTAAAGTAGTTCACGGTTAGAACCCTTCTCTTTCTCAGAGACATCCTTATCATTGGATTTGGGCTCTGCTGTCGCACCTGCTTAAGGAGCACTGATGGCGCTGTGATCTATGACTTTGGGTGGCTTCAGGTCCCGGTAACTCTGCCAAGAGTTCAGACCCACCAGCTGACCCTGTGGGAAAAACGTGGCAGCCTGCTTCCACAAAAATCCACAGCCTTGGTAACCCGACAAGGGAGCTATCAATGGGACTCTCCTCCATGACGTGACTTTAGTGTTGTTTAGAGTTCTTAATTGAATACAGATTCCATTTTTAGCAATTGAATAGTCAATAAAGGAGACCACAATATCAGCAAGATTTTCACAAGGAATATAGTGATAACTTTAGTTATGGTTAGAGACTACGTACTGATAAAAATTCAACTCATTCCACAAGCATTCGTTACGTGCCTGCTGGGTATCAGGCAGTGGGCTAGATGTGCAAGCTGTAAAAAGCATCGCTGTCGTTGGCTCCGACTCACAGCAACGTTACGGACAACGACATCAAACACTGCCTGGTCCTGTACCATCTTCACAATGGCTGCCTGTAAGCCCACAGCTGCTGCCCCTCCATCGATCCAGCTCATTGGCAGTCTTCCTATTTTTTGCCAGCCCTCTATAAAAACCAAGCAGGCTGTCCATTTCCAAGTCATCGTGATTACCAGATCTCGCCCGGTAACATGTCTGAAACACTTACACGTGACATCAAAAGCACAGGGAACAAAAGAAATAATAGAAGAGGGGAACTTCATTAAAATCTTTCTTTAAAAAACAAAATTTTTGCGCATCAGAGAGCGTTATGAAACAAGTGAACAGACAGCCTAGAGTGGAGGGCAGGACAGAGCAGCAAAGCACGTACCTCAGAAGCAGTTCGTATCCAGAATCTTAGGAACCCTGGTGGCTCGGTGACCGAGTGCTTGGCTGCTACCTGAAAGGTGAGTGGCTCAGACCAACCACTCACTCAGAAGAAAGATGTGGTAACGTGTGTCTGTACAAAAAGACTTCCCTGGGAATCCAATGGGCAGTTCTATGCTATCCTTTAAGGTCACTGTGAGTTGGAACCAATCTGATGACAATGGTTTGTTTTTTTTAATTTTGTTGGTTTTGGGTCTTTGTTGTTTTTGTTTTGTATTTGTTTGTTTGTTTTAATCCAGGTTGCAAAAACCTCTTAAACTCAACCACAAAAAGGCAATCCCAGCTGAGCCCCAGTGGCATCGTGGTTGTGTGCGGGACTGCAGCCCATGGGTGGGGTGGTTCAAATCCAGCAGCAGCTCTCCAGGAGCAAGGCTGGGCTTCCTACTCCCACCAGGGCAGTGATGCAAAAAAAAAAAAAAGGCACTCCTCACATATTTTTAAAATGGGCAAAAACCATAGGTACACATTTCTGGGAAGTGGGGGGTGGAGAAAAGCAATATGCAAATAAACCCATTTTTAAATCATTAAACCAAAATTCCAAGCAAAACAAACCCATTGCCTTTGAATTGATTATGACCCATAACAACCCTATATAGCATAGGTCCCCAAGTTTATCTGGCCTACCAATCCCTTCTCAGAAGGAAAATACTCAACACCCCTCTCACAATTCAAAACTTTGAACTGACCCCATAATCTGGCATAAAGTGTAAGTCTCTGCTTCTGCAGCTCCCCTGGATTGTTCCAGCACACATCAAGCAGGTGTGTTGCTCACTTGATGAAATAGTACTTTACAGACCTTGGGAGGCTGGGAGCAGACAGCCTCATCATTCTCCAAGGGATGACTCGTGGAGTTAAATGTTGCAGTTAACAGGTCAGTGCTTACCCAATGCAAGGATCAGAAGGATTGCACTACCTGAGGGCTCAACGAAATGGTTGCTAGTGTTACTGGTTCTGTCTGCAACAGAATGAAACACTGTACAGTCGTGCATGATTCTTAAACTGCTGTTACATTTGCACTCGCTGTTGCAGCCACAGTGTAAATCCAGCTCTTTGGGAGTCCTCTTCTTTTTTGCTGATGATGCCCTTTTAGAGAGACAGGTCTTTCCCCAAAAGCATATTCAAAGTATAAGAGATCATGTCACTATCCTTACTTCTAAGGAGCATTCTAGCTATACTTCTTCCAAGACCAATTTGTTTGTTTTTCTGGCAGTCAGTGGCACCTTCAATATTCTTTGTCAACACCATAATTCAAATGCATCAATTCTTCTCTGGACTTCCTTACTCACTGTCCAATCCTCACAACATCTAAGGTAATTGAAAATACCATGGCTTGGGTCAAGCACATTTTAGTTTAGCTTTAACATTTTAAAGAAATCTTTTGAAGCAGATGTGTCCAATGCAATGCAACCTTTGATTTCTTGCCTGCTGTTTCCATGGGCGTTTTTCCATGGGCGTTTTTTGTGTGTGCGTGGTAGATGCAAGTAAAATGAAATCCTTGACAGCTTCGATCTTTTCTCCATTTTCCAGGATGTTGTCTATTAGTCCGGTCTTTGTTTTCTTTATACCAAGTTATAATCCATGCTAAAGGATGCAGTTTTTATTTTCATCAGCAAGTGCTTCAAGTCAGCTTCACTTTCAGAAAGCAAGACTGTGGTGTTATCCAAGTATTTCGGGTTGCTAGTAAATCTCCCTCCAATCCTGGAGTTGCATTCCTCTCTATAAAGGCCAGCTTCTCTGATTATTTGCTGGACTTGCAGATTGAATAAGCACAGCGAAGGCTACAACCCAGATGCACATTTTTTTTTATTTTAAACCGTGAACTATCCCTGTGTTCAGTTTGTATGACAGCCTCTTGGTCCGTGAGCATAATTGTGTGTTCTGGAACTCTCGTTCTACACAATGTTATCCATCATTGTTAGGATCTACACAATCGAAGGCTTTTGCATAGGCAATAAAGTAATCTTTCTGGTATTCTCTGCTTTCAGCCAAGGTCCACCTGCCATCAGTAATGATATCTTCAATCCAATTCGCTTCTGAATCTGGTTTGAATTTCTGGCAACTCCCAGCAAGGTACTGCTGCAGCTGTTTTTCAATTATCTTGAACAAAATTTTACTTTCATGTGCTACTAATGACATGGGTTGATTATTCTATATTCATTGGGGTAGCCTTTCTTTAGAAAGAGCACAACTATAGATACCTTCTTGTCAGTATGCCTGATAGGTGGTTTCAAAATTTCTTGGCAATTTCCAGTGCTGCGCCAGCTAAAGCAGTGATTCTCAACCTTCCTAATGCCGCGTCCCTTTAATATTGTTCCTCAGGTTGTAGTGACCCCAGAACCATAAAATTTCCGTATTTCTCAGACCATCAGATGCACTTTCTACCCCAAAAGGTGGGGGAGAAATGAAGGTGTGTCTTATGGTTCAAAAGTGTGGTCCCCCAGAACATTTTGGTATACTGGTACTATGTGGTTCAGATTTTTGTTTGTTTTCCTGTGTTGTACGATCAGGTGCATCTTATGGTCTGAAAAATATGGTAATTTCGTTACTACTGCCTAACTATAATTTTGCTACTGACATGAATTGGGTGACCCCTGTGAAAGAGCTGCTTGACGCCCAAAGGGGTCGCGACCCACACATTGAGAACTGCTCAGCTCAAGCATTTCAATTGGTATTGCATCAGTTCCTGCTGCTTTCTTTTGCACTAATGCCTTCACTAGAGCTTGGACTTCTTCCTGCCATATCATTGGCTCTTGATCATATGCTACCCCTTGATATATCTGAATGTGGGGCAGTTCCTTTTTGTTAGAGTAATTTTGTGTATTCCTATCATCATCTTTTGATGCTTCCTGCACCAGTCAATATTTTGCTCATAGAATCCTTCAATACTGTAAATTGAGGTCTGATTTTTTTTTCTTTTTTCTTGCAGCTTGAGATACACATTTCATTTAATATTTTACTTTGTTTTTTTAGGCTGCCTTTGGAAATTTTACATTCAGCTCTTTTACTTCATCATTTCTTCCATTTACTTTAGTTATTCCATGTTAAAAAGGAAGGTTCAGAGTCTCTTCTTTCTTTCTCGTCTTTTTAATGACCTCTTGCTTTTTTCATGTATGTATTTTTGAATTTTTTGAGGTAATGTCACAATTCACCAAGTCTCTGGCCATTAGTTTTCAATGTGTCAAAATCAGAGGTTTTCTGAATTCAGGTGGCATATACTTAAGGACTTAATTTGGCTCTCATAAACTTGTTTTCATATTTTTCAACTGCAACCTAAATTTACATCATAGTAACACACAACACACATAGTATGACAAAGTGACAGACGAATGGTGGTTGGTATCATTAGTCCTTAAAGAGTACAAATCAAATACACAATGCTATACCACTTTGCCTTCACTCCTATGGCCATAATCAAAACCGTAGAAAAGGAGCTTGGCCAAATGTGGTAAAGAAAACTGATGGTGACTGGCTATCTATCAAAAGATATAGTGTCTGGGCTGAGCCCTGATAACCCAGTGGTTGTGTGTGGAACTGCAGCCAAAGGGTTGACAGTTCAAATCCAGCAGCAGCTCTCCAGGAGCAAGGCTGGGCTTCCTACTCCCACCAGGGCAGTGATGCAAAAACAAAAACAAAACTGTGTCTGGGGTCTTGAAGATAAACAAGTGGTCATCTAGCTCAGAAGCAGCAAAACCCACATGGAAGAAGCACATCAGCCTGTGTGACCATGAGCTTTCAATGGGATCAGGTATTAGGCATCAAAAAAACAAACAAATGCCAACAAATCTGGAATCGTAAGAGACAAAATCAAGTGGCTGCAAGAAGACTCGGAGAAGAGAAGAAAGGAGTTGACCACCGATCCACTGTGGACCGGGCTCAATGGACTGTTGCCTTACCTCTTGCCACTGTGGGGCCCCCTCGTTAGTTTATTGCTTTTGCTTTTATTACGGCCAGTATTATTCAACAACCTCATGGCATTAATTAAGTAACAGACTGAGACCATTCAAGCAAGGCCCCTGCAAGTTCATTACTGTCGCTTGGAGATGAGCGATCTTGAACAGAGTGGCACACACGACTAGTATGTGATAAGACCCTCTGCCTCCATGAGCTGAACTTGACAGCCAATGACGGGTAACATCAGGAGCACTCTTTACCAACCTAAGACAGGCCATGGTGACATTAGAAGGCCATTGACCGATGACGGGTAAGGTCTGAGTGTGTGTCCTGACAACCTAAGACAGGCGGAGTTCCTGGGAGGATATTACTTGAAAAAATAAAAAAGGGGGACTTGTCAGGAGCCGACAGGCCCAGACATGCTTGACCTGGCTACAGGCTGGATATGCCTGAACTCTGTTGCAGTTTGTTGCCTGGGGTTTGTAGTTTGTCGCCTTTGTAACTGTAAACAGCCCTGGCCTCTGAAGCCTGACTTGCAGCTGTGTTGCCATTCACTTGTTAATTTTGAAGATCACGATATGCTAATTGCCTAAGCTTGCTTGCCCTATAAAACTGGCTTACTTCTCCCAAATCAGAAAAAAAAAAAGAACCCCACCCCACCCCATCCCAGAAAAGATGTAACTACTGAAACAATGTATGTATGTGTGTATGTGTGTATGTATGTATGTATGTATGTATGTATACATTATGATGAGTGCTGTATGAGTCCCCAATAAAATGAATTTAAAAAAAATAGTATCATTGTGAATGAGGGGGAGTGCAGAGTGGGAACCCAAAGTCCATCTGTACTTACCCTTACAGAAGGGAACTGGGAAAGGAGCCAAACCAGTCAGGGTGCAGTATAACATTAATGAAACATACAACAACTTTTCTCTAGTTCTGTAACACTTCTTCCCCACCCCACCCCCCACTACTATGATTCCAATTCTTCCTTACAAATCCGGCTAGACCAGAGGATGTACACTGGTACAGATAGGAACCGGAAACACAGGGAATCCAGGACAGATGAACCCTTCAGGACCAGTGGTGAGAGTGGCGATACTGGGAGGGTGAAGGAAAGGTGGGTAAAAAGGAGAAACCAATTACAAGGATCTACATATAACCCCCTCCGTTGGGGATGGACAATAGAAAAGCGGGTGAAGGGAGATGTCAGGCAGTGCCAAGACATGACAAAATAATAATAATTTATAAATTATCAAAGGTTCGTGATTGGGGGGGGGGGTCAGAAGGGAGGGGAAAAATAAGGAGCTGATGCCAAAGGCTGAAGTTGAAAGAAAATGTTTTGAGAATGATGATGGCAACAGATGTACAAATATGCTTGACATATGGATGCGTACATGGATTGTGAAAAGAGCTGTATGAGCCCCCCCCCCCATAAAATTATTTTAATAAAAGAAAAAGGAGCTTGGCAAGGATGTGGGAACCTGGGCTCTCAGACACTGTGAGTAGAAATATAAAATGGCATATAGAAATCATGGGAAAGAGTTTCATGGATTCTCCAAAAGTAAACATACCATTCCCATATGGCCCAGGAATTCCATTTGTCGATATTATTCCATTCCTCAGTGTGTGTGTGTGTGTGTGTGTGTGTGTGTGTGTGTGTGTATACCCAAGAACTCAGAAAATTGTCCACATGAAAAATTGCACACAAATGTTCATTGACAAAATATTTATGATTGGCCTTTTAGACAAGCTAAGGGACTTTTCACTTTCTTTTCCAAAGTATGGGTCTTCAATAAACTTACTCTTTCTGTTCAAAAAATATATATTTATGATCATCACAAAGTAGAAATCATCAAAATAGTTACAAATGCATAAACATAGTGTGGCATCTTCATAGCATATCAACTATGCAGCTATAAAAAAAAAGAATAAAGTATTATAGACAGAGGCTGCAACATGGATAAACCTTAAAAGCGATGCTAATAAAAGATTCCAGACCTAAAAGAATTGAGTATTATATGATTCCCGGGATAAGAAATACCCAGTATTTAAAAAACCCATAGAGAGAGTGGTAAGGAAGGAAGGTATGGGAAAACGTGCTAAGTAAGTGGCTGCTAATGGAAACGGGTGTCTTGGGGTGATGGAATGTTCTGGAATTAGGCCATTGTGATGGCTGCTTGACACGATGAGTGCATTAAAAGCCATGGAGTGACAACTCTAAAATGATTTAGATGATGAAGTCAACAATAACAACAACAAAAGAACAATAGTTGTGGTCTCGCTAAAGAACAAAACTGGCATTCCACTTGATATAGAAGTGTGTGCACAATATATATACTTTATGGAAAAGAATGATGCCGGCACTATTATCTTCTCTTGTCCTTATTTTTCTTAACTCTCATAACGAGATTAGGCACAAAACCACCTTAAAGCCTTACCAAGAGTAAATTCTGACCAATAGTGAAAACTAACAAATTACATACACGCATACATATATAACACCTATCTCAGGGTGGATGAACCCTCGGGGTCATTGGTGGGAGTGGAGTTGCCGGACAGGTAGAGGGAGGCTGGGGTGGAGAGAGGAAGCCAGCTGTGGGGATCTTCAGACTGTCTCCTATCTGGAGGACGGACGTAGGGAGGAGTGGGCAGGGGGAGATGTTGGACAGTATAAGATATGACAAAACAATAATGATTGCAGAGTAATGAGGACAGGGGAAGGGGGAAAGGTTGGAGGGGGGAGGGAGGGGGGCTCATATCAAGGGCACAAGTGGAAAGGCAGATGTTGGGAGAATGTTGACGAGGGCAGGCAAGTGGGGGTGCTTGGCACAGTATATGTAACTATGTATTGAACTATATGTATGATGAAAAACGATGTATGAGCCCCCAATAAAATGATTGAATAAAAAAATTTTTTAAGTTCAAAAAAAATTAAAAATAAAACATCTAAGTCCAGAAAAGCATGGTGTCCTGTTTGTAAATAGTACATTCTCTGGCTGCTGTTGAAAGGACACACTGAGCAGCACATCTTGCACATCCACATGTTCTGAGTGAACACTCTGGGCCCTCCCCAGAGTGCGGTCATCGTCACCCTCTGTTTCTGAGATGTTCCTCTCCGTTAGTACATGCTCGCTGCCCTGCAAATTTCCTACCCAATCTTATGAGTTACTGCTGTCTACTTGCTCTGCTATATAAATTAAGAATGGATTGCTTTTAAATAGAACAGTTTGGCCTTTCTTGTTATGCTAGTGGCGCAGGTGACACAGTGGGTTTAGCATCAGACTGCTAACCAAAGATGAGCGATTTGAAACCAGCAGCTGCTCTTGGGGAAGAGGCTGAGAGAGACTGATTCTGTGAGCATTTACAGCCCCAGCCCGGGAAAACGCTGCACTCTGTCCAACAGCATTGCTATGCGTTGACATTTACTCCATGTCTGGGGCGGGGGCGGGGGGGAGGGTGTTGATTTTTGCTTTGTTTTGTTTTTATTAGTCCCACATGAGATTTCAAAAATAATAGTCAAACTCTTTGCATAAAAGTTTTAGGATTCTAAGACTTGGGTTTAATGTGTCAAGTTTAAAAATTAGTAAATCTCAACAAAATGCAATCACTGTACCTGAAAATATGTTTAGTTTAACCTCTTTAAAATAGAAGCAACATAATATTTACTTAAGAACAAATCATTTGATCACTTTTTCATAAGTTATTAATCACATTTAGCTCAACAGATAAATATTAGTTGTGTTTTTGAACAACTGTGGGTCAAAAAAGCACATGTTGAACTAAGAAATAAAACAGCCATGCTGTTGGACTATTTATAGTAAGCTTTGCAAAAGGATTTAAATGTAATCACAACCAGTTTCACTCTATCATACAACAGCCTGGGATGTCCCTCCATATTCCATGAATTTTATCCAAGAAAGCAAAATGCCACTGGCAAGTCTAATGTGGTGGTGGTGATGGTGATGGTGATTATGGTGATGATGATGGTGGTGGTGGTGATGATGGTGATAATGGTGACGTGGTAGTAGTGACGATGATGGTGATGATGGTAATGGTGGCACGGTGGTGATCATGGTGATGATGGTGGTGGTGATCATACTGATGATGTGGTAGTGGTGGTGGTCATGGTGATTATGGTGATGATGGTGGTGGTGACGATGGTGGGATTAACGATGATGGTGATGATGGTGGTGGTGATCATAGTGATGATGTGGTGGTGGTGGTGTGGTGGTGATGGTGGTGGTGGTTAGGCACTGCTGAGTTGGTTCCAACTCATAGCGGCCCTGTGCACGACAGAAGGAATCACTGCCTGGTCCTTCACCAACCACCCAATCATATGCTTGAGCTCACTGCAGTAGCCACTGGGTTATTCCAGCTTATCAAAGGTCTTCTTTTTTTGTCAGACCTCCACTTTACAAACCAAGATGTCCTATTCCAGGATCCAGCCTCATGATACCATGTCCAAAGTGCACGAGGTGAAGTCTCTCTGTCCTTGATGCTAAGGATTCTTTTGACTAGAGTAATCAGAAAAAGCAACCTGCGAATTCCAGCAAGAAAACAGATGGGCCTGCAGTTCCCTGAAAGCTTCAGAGGGATCCTCTGGGCCATTGTCTGATAACCCACTCATGCCCACCCACTCTTGACAGGAGAATGAATTAACCCCAATGGGCAAGTAGCCTTTCCTGAATTCACTTCAGACTCGAAAAATAAATGATCATTTTAGAACCACTGTATAAGTAAAATTTTCTGAAGGCATAAATGCAAAACAAAGAAAAACAGCTATTAAATCTGAAGGGATTAAAAAGGTACAAAATAAATCTGCCCTGGCTGTGGCCCAGCCTCACAGACATCTTTCCACAGTCCCCTAAAACCAAAAGATGATGTGCAACTAAAACACCGTGTGCACGGAAGCCCCCATTGTAGTTCGCCTTTATCAGAGGTAAAGTACCTGTTCTCCAGTTTCACAAAGAAAGGAGAAGTGACAATCGTCATACCCCAATCTGAGGACTTCTCCATCCTGACATCAGGAGTCCATTCCTCAGGATAGCCACTTGCCAACATGCTGCTTTTAACTCTAGTTTGGAAAATGATTGATAGATTGAGGCCAGAACTCAGAACTCGCTGATTAAAAGGGTTATGTCACACCAGAGTGTGCCTTCAAGGCTAAGCCCTTGACTAACTACTAACCCAACCGCCGACTCAGGGGTGCCTCAGAAGACAGGCCTGGCAATCAGCCCTGCAACAGTCACCACCATGGGAGCCCTGAGGGGCAGTCCTCATCTGCACATCTGGCAGCTCACAATGATGCAAGAGCTCATTACGTAAAAAAATATATATATATATATATATATATATATATATATATATATATATCTCCCTATTCACACACCCCCCCCAAAAAAAGCCCAAAATTTCAGATTCGTAGCACAATAGACTAGATGCGACTTTTTAAATGATGCTGACTGACTAGACCTTGTTGTGGTTAGCAGTCCCGTGCTGCACTCACACCACCATCAGAGCTCCTGAGAGGTTACATTTTTCTTTTAATGAAGGGAGAGAAAACTCACAGATTCACACAAATATAAAAATAAATATGGCACTCAACACAGAGAAGAACAGACCCCTAGTGCTTCCAAGGGTGCACATCTCTCTCCCAAGAAGCCGCTGGCAGGCTTGGACCTGAACTTTTCAGTTAGCAGCTAAATCCCTGAACTATGGCAGACATGTCCTTAGCTATGTAGAGAGAAGAAAGGGCCCTGGTGGCACCAGCTTTTAAATACTTGGCTACTAAGCAATCAAGGTTAAAATCCACCCAGCAATCATTTAGATTTTCTCCAAATGTTTTGGTGGAATGACATGAGGTCAAGGCTTGGAGTATCTAAAAGAACAGCAGAAAACCCAGACCAAACTCACCGCCATCGAGTCAATGCTGACTCACAGTGCCCCGGCCCTGTGTGTTTCCAAGACTGTCAGTGGAGAAATCAGTCTTTCTCTATGGAGCTGCTGGTGGCTGTGAACTGCCGACCATGTGCATCGCAGCCCAATGGCTAGCCACTACACCATCAGGGATCCTCTAAAGGACACGGAGGCCAGACATTTCTGATTACTCAGACATCAAAGAGCAGTTTGCTAATGTTTACCTTTAAAACAGCTTGTTTCCAGAGTATGTTTAAAGCAAACTACAGAACTATATAATACTTTTGAAGCACAAAATCATTCTCAAATGATTAGCTCACATGAGACAAATGATGAATTAGGCACATCTAAAAACCACAAGGTGTTTACATTTCAGATTTCATATCATATGCTAATAAAAATATTAACTATATCTCTACTTTTGAGTAATGAAAAATTAACATATCATTGATTCTGGAATGTTAAAAATATATGCAGTTAACAATATAGATTATATTGTTCTTACTAATGTTAGAATAATCTTAAAATGCTATCAATCACTACAGTAAAAGTCTGACTTTATCACACAGAGGTAACACAATTTGAAAGATAATAAAATACCTTAATACAATAAATTTCCATGAAAAACATAAATCTCCATGTTCATCCCTTCTTATGCCTTTGCTGTATTTTATTTTACTTTATAAAGGAAGAAGGTAAATTTAAATTGACACCAATGCCTAATTAAGATATATACATACAGTCAACAACGACACATTGGCACAAATTCTTCTCTTCACCCCACACACATACACTCACACTCACACACACATAGGCACTTCATAATTTCATGGGAAAATGGAATAGAAAGATAACAGTTTTTTTCCATGATCTTTTTGAAATCCCTTTATATAGATAAACAGGTCAATAAATAGGTAGATAGATACACACATAAAATGAACACATACACACACACATACACAGGACAGTGGGTTTAAGAGTGGCAGGAGGTTAGACAATGTGGTCAAACATTTTATGATTATGAGACATATGAGAAGCTTAAATGACCTCTGGTTCATTCAGCAAAGACCACAAATATTCCAAGTGAATTATACCAGTTTGAGGAAATCACTACTTTCATTATTTTATCAAGAACATACAGGAGTCCGGAGGGGAAATATTTATAATTTACATTACTTAATGTACATTTTTGGTCAAGTAAAGCAGTAAGAGCATATTTTTGTTCATTTATATTTACAGAAGTTTGAAGAATAAAGTATATCCTTTGATTTCAATAGAGATAATTATTATTATCTTTAACAGAACCGGTTACAGCATAAGTTGATTAGTAATAAAGGAAAGTCACACTACCTTGTGAAGAGCATTTTCTACTGTTCTCATGTGATTAGCAACACATTCTTTGTCTCTAGGAAAGATAAAGGAAAGATTAAGTGTTAGGAAAACTCAATCTTTATTTTTAAAATTTTTAAATAGAAGTTGCTCATACTTGTTCCCCTTTTAAAAATATGAAAAACTGATTATATTCACTCATCTATTTCCACATTCAATCTGGTTCTCATATCTGTTGCTGTCCTAAATTAGAGGAAGCAAAAAAAAAAAAACCTGAAGATATCTTCAAAGTCAAAGAAGAATGAAAAAGGAAAGCAGAGAGAAAAGCATGAATACATTACGATCATGAGAAACATGCTAAGAAAATTAAAACTTTCATGATTTGGATTTCTTTTTTTTTTTGGGGGGGGGGGGGCGCATCACTGCTTCTGGTGGTCGTGGGCGCTACCCAGTGCTGCTCCTAAGAGCCACCACTGGATTTGAACAGCCAAGCCCATATGATTTTGATTTCTAATGGGACAAAAACACTTTTAAAATCTTACTGATGAGACTTACATATTACAAAGAGCCATACTATGCACTGGGGCATTCTCCTTGCACATAGGCTGTGGGCACTATCATAATTGCCTTGGCAAAAAAATAAAACTGCCTTGGCCAAAAATACACCAAGTTTCCAGCTTCCTGACCTTGTCGGTTAAATTGTCTGTCAGTCTTGCACGTTGAATTTGGTTTTAATATAATAAATCCACAAGTTTAAATGAAAATGAAGAAGACAAAAGTCTAATGGTAAATTATAAGCTGAAAACTGTAAATAAGGTATTAGCTCTCCAAGTTTCAAATGAACTTTCATTAGATCTTTAAGAGCATTTGCACACATTCACATGGTCAATTTCTTCTTCTTTTTTTAAAAAATCATTTTATTGGGGGCTCTTAAGTACCAAATAAACAACGTTTTAAAGACACAGACTACAAATCTAGAGTTTTATAATTGTGTCTCACTGATGTCAGAATTTTCAGAACTATAAGATACACTGGAAATTAGGTAGGCCATGCCCCTCAATTAGCATGAGGAAATTGAGTCTCAATAATGACAACAAAAAATGGATAAAGTTAAATCAATTTTAAAAGACAGCACGATGTATGCTAGTACTACTGCAACGATAAACAGCTTCCTAATTTTAAAAATTAGGATGAGTGTATAGACACAGCAATCTTTGGGCCTTGTGCTAATTCAGTTTTTCATTTTGTGTGAGCAATTTCCCAAGGTTTCTTCAGCTTTCAGATTCCCCATTCCGATCTCGTTTATAAGCTACACTCATAGCTCACCATTTCTAGACTAGTTTAAGACAGTTCTCTCCAAAAAGAAAAAAAACCAAAACACACAACTTTTGATGAATGTATAAATTTCTGTAAGTCAAGAATTTCAAATTTAAAAAGCACTCAGATCATGAAAATTAGGTGTTTTGTAATGTATACATTGATTTTTCTCTAAGCCAAGCTACTGTGTAAAGGTCTGTCTTAAAGCAGCCAATAGATTTGACATTGGGAACTAAAGACTGCCCAAATGTAAACTTGATTACCCAGCTAAAGGGAAAACACTCTGTGGTATGGCAATGAAGAGCACACCTCGTCGTTCACACTGAAAACTTTACATTTTTTTCCCTACTTAGTACAGTAGGATTTACAGCGATGAGATTTCCAATGTGTTCTTATCGCATTTACTAAGATGCCATGATACACATGCCGATACCACAGTACCAGGCCCTTATGCAAGCATCACCTGCACTATTAGCATATTATAATATATGCAGAGCACAATCTGGGAGGCAGGGCAGTGAGCAGGGTGAGGGATGTGTGAGAGCAGTGACTCTGTAAAAACTTTTGAATAAAGAATGTGGCGCTTTGCATCAAAAAAAATCTGGGTTCAACAGCGCATCCCGACAACAGAGAGTCCCAAACACAGACAATGAGGGGTTATCGGACAACGTAGCTTTTACTTAAGCCCCTCAATAAAATATACATTTAGTCCGTTGAGTTCAGAGTTTTCTTCTTTCTTTCTTTTTTTGAGGATGTATCAGAGAATTTCAAAGAGAGACAGCTGTACTTTTGTTTTCTAACACTGTCTTATCCAGGGCTAAGACCCAGAGCATGAAAGTAAGAATTGATCTTGTGTCTGTTTTAAGCGATCTCCCCAAGGTCCACGTGCTCACTTAGCTGCCATGCGGAGGGCACTCTCGGCATCGTGGATGTTCTCCTCCAGCCGCCGCTTGTCCTGCTCCAGCTGGGTCAGATGTCTGTTGAGCTGACGCAGAGATTGATCTTTTCTTCTGAGCTCCATCTTCGCCTCGGAGAGACTCTGCGAGCAGACAGCAAACAGAGTTACTTGTCAGCCCTGATAATTAACTTCAATTTATGCCATAGGCTATTAAACAAAGAAGGATACAGACTGACTGTGAAGTAGACTTGGGTCATTACACATCAAGGTTTAACAAATTCCGTGCAAAAATTTTTACATACTTCCTAATTAGAAATGATAGAACGGATACGATTTGGAGAGATGTTTGGCTGCAGAATACATCTCTATTTTATTTTTATTTTAATGCCGCAAGGGAAATATTCCATACTAAATAGATGGATTATATAACCTCAAATTGCATTTATTTTTCAAATGAAAAATTGGGGGGAGGGAAGGTACAAGAAACATTGAGTCTATTGAAAACACCAGCTATGAGATGCCTAAAGAGAGTAGGTGAGTGTGTGTTGTAAGAGAGAGATTGTGAGGGTGATGGATTACAGCAAGGGAGCGGGAACCCCTAGATTAAAAAGTACTGCTGCTACTTTCTTGTAAATATGTCTACAAAAGTCCAACTGCTAGAGACGTCTCAGCGGAAACATTGCACTCCAGATTGAAACTCACTGGCTTCTGAGTAGATGACTACCTCTGTCAGGAATAGCTACACAAAGGTGATCAACAAGTTTCAACTAACAAAAAAGGGTGTGAATAAAACTTGCATTGGGGAAGATTTATGCTCCATAAATATTTTCCTAGTCATAGAAACATAAACTGTGTAGATCAATAATCGCCTTCACCTGAAAAATTCACCTGGCAATAAGATTCAGGGATATAATTATAAAACTTATTCTTGGAAATTTAGGGTCTAACCAACTTAAACTAGCATTTTTAAATGCCTTCTTTTTTAACTGTTTTATTGACATATCATACAGTTCAATCATTCAATCATGTTTTTTAAAGTTGTACAATCATTTTGAGGACCTTATGTAAATTCTGGGATCCCAAGAAGTATAGAAAATTGGAGCTTCTTCTCTTATCACAGGAAATCAGATCAGTCTTTTGCCTACAAAATATCTAGCATAAGAGTTTACCAAATGATTTCCCAGTAAAGTTGTTGGTTATTAAGCTAAAAGAATGATTACAAGGATCTATATATAACCTCCTTCCTGGGGTATGGACAACAGGGAAGTGGGAGAAGGGAGACATCAGACAGTGTACAAGATGATAAAATAATAATGATTTATAAATTATCAAGGGTTTGTGAGGGAGGAAGGGACAAAAATGAGCTGCTAATACCAAGGGCTTAAGTAGAAAGAAACTGTTTTGAGAATGATCATGACAACAAATGTATAAATGTGCTTTGCATATAATGGATGGATGTATGGATTGTGATAAGAGTTGTATAAGCCACCAATAAAATGATTTTTAAAAATAAGAATATTGCATAAACATAATTTTTTCCTTCTTGTTTAGTTTAGTCATGCACTGCACCTCATAATTGTAGTTATGAATAACCAGGATACTCTTGTTTCTTGTTTAAAAGCTCTTCCAACAGTATTCTAATATATTCACAATGGGTTGTTGAACAAATCCAAGCTGTCTACATGAAGCTAAAACAATTAATTCACTCTAAATGCTGATGGATTTGAAAGCAAGCATCAGTCAAACAGGTAGTTTAAAGTGTTAAAAGTTTTTAAATTCTGTAATTCCCTTTTCACGGTCAAGTTGCTGTCAGAAAAATGCAAGTCAAAGAATTAAGAAGAAGCAAACTAAAATTGCTTATTGGGTATCATATTTTATTTTAAATCTTTAGTATTAGCAGATCTCTAAGAATATACCACTATGGGAATAGTCACTGATTCAAAACAACTCCAAGAATAAGATAAAGGACCGGAGTTTTTTTAAGTCGCGTTAAACCCCCTTATTTTACACCAGTGTTGAGATATTTAAAGGTGTTGATGTATTGTGAGATTTCTTTATTCTAAAAACTCAAACCCACTTTGGTCCTTTTAAAGCTGGTATTTCTGACATCTTGTAGGTAATACAAAAATGCCATTTTTCAGAGTTGAAGCTAAAACTAAAGCTCGGGTTCTTTTTTCAGACAGAAAAGAAATATTTGTACCACTCTATTCAAATTGTTTGTTGTACCACTGTTCTGACTAGAGGTGTACATTTGAGTTGGCTACTCTGGCTTTAGACTATTAACTCCAGCCTTGTCCTGATCGCAGCTGGTCAGTGTAATATGGGAGATCTCATAACCTTGGCATCACTACAAAAGTACACTTGACTAACGGTACCTGTGACAGAAGATCTCACACAGCACTAAGATTTGTGTGTATTGTGTTTCTATCTTGACCTCCTGGTTTCCACTGGTCTCCATTTTCTTCTTTCAGAAGAAATGATAAGGAGCCACCAAACTGCCTGTTTCAGTGGTGTGGTGAAATAATTTATCCAGGGACTTTTAAATTACAGAGAAGAAACACACAGGAGTATAAACAAACATTCTAACAAACCACATTTTTCTGTGAATCTAAAAAAAAAATGTGACTTTTGTGAAAATAATAAATTGTTGAACTTATAAAAGGAAAGTCTCATTTTTGAAGAGCCGAGAGCTATCATGATGGAAATAATATGTTCATGGTCCTAATACTGAAGAAGACTTGCGTGTACAATAATACGCCAAGACATTAAAAAGAACTGCTTTCCGACTATGTTTCCTACTATTGACCTATCTTGTGGTTGCTGAACAAAGTAGAATATTTACAGAACTTCACTCACAGCTTTAAAGAGAGAAAGGAATATGCTTGCATATGTGGATACATCAAGGAAGGAGCTGGTGATGCTGTGGGTTTGGCACTGTGTTACTAACCACAAGGTCAGTTGTTCAAACCTCCCCCCAGTCGTTTCACCAAGAAATAGATGAGTCTAGCTGTTCCCTTGAAGCTTTCCAGGTACAGAAACCCTACATAGGGTCATGATGATCGAACATCGACTCAAGGCAGTGGGTTGGGTTGGGTTTGTGGTGTGGTACACATCAAATATGAGGGGGGTTCAAAAGGCTCAAGAAAAACTTATCTTTCAATTTCATCTTTTCCACAAGCTTTTTGAGGCCCCCTTCTGTGTGTATGTGTGTGTATGCATAGAGTCAACATCAAAGATATTTACAGGGGTACCTGTCATATATAAAACACGTATGTATGGTTTTCCCTTCATGTCTTTTCTCCTCCGGTTCAGACTGATCTAATTAAAGCCCATGATAAACTTTATGGACTCTAATATTTCCAACCAAACGACGGATGCCAAGAGGGTGTGCCTCCAGGCAGCAAGGCAACAATGATAAGCAGCAGGTCCGCCACTAATTTCTCAACCAGGGTAGATTGTGAACGTGTGATGTTCTGATATCCCAGAAACTGTTCAGGAGAGAATAGGATAAATCAAGTTTAATAACTCTGCTCCTAATTGTTCCCCCAATGCTCAACTCTAATTACGTGGAGAACTCTCCCGACTGTCACCTGATATTAAGTTGTTGGAGGCTGAGCCTGGAACAGTGAGATAATCAATAAACATTTAGTGGGCAGAAGAATGAAGATCCTGTTAAGCAGTGGGAACCGGCAGCACCCAAAGCCCTTCTGCTCATGAGAAAGCCTGTGGGACGGCCGGAGTGATTGCAAAGCAATAATCCAGAGCGCTGTTTTTAGGCCTTGAGGCCTTTAGGCAACAGTACATTTGAGGAAAAAAGGTGAACTCGGTCACCCTAATTACAGCCCACTTTCACATACTTCATATATAAGCGAAGACAAGCCAATTAGGTAGAAAGGAAGATAAGGGAAGTTTTATTTGTATACTAATTAAACCCCTGATGAAATTAAAGGAAAAACATACAGCTCTGTAATTGTGTCTGAGAAAGGTCACTTCAGGTTCAGTTATCAGAACAGCACAGCCTTGAGATATTTCACTTAATCCACAGTACAGCCTCATTTTGTACGCGGGTCTTAATATTTACCAAAAAAAAAAAATCAAAGCCTAATAGTGCATTTATCTGAACACATTGCTGTGAACAGTTCTAACTGTTAGGAAGTCCGTGGCAAACCTAGTTAAGAGGCCTGCAGGAGCAGAATGATAGCCCACCTTCATGAGCCCCGGGACTACAATTGGCCTGGTCAGCGATGCTGAGTCTCTGTTTCAGAGCATGGCCTTTTGAAGGCCGTTCTTCATCACCAAATTCCAAACAGACCATCTCAAAAGCTATCACAGAGGATGGTTGTCTCTGTGACTGTAAGAGGGTGATCATCTGCTCCACACCCCGGAGTGTCAGTCACAGTCCAGGAAGCACCAGCCCAGCCTGTGTCTTCCTTGAACTTCTCTTCTGAGAAGACAAACATCTGGTTGTTTGTCTAGGGCGATTACTAACAGCTATTTACTACTAGTGAAAGCATGTAGGAAAGCTGTGGAGACAAAGGATGTAGATAAGTGCCCGAAAAGTTCAGGGACAAAATATATGGAAGACGGGCTTACTAAAGACCCACAGATGTTTAACTGTATGATGTTTCTAAAAGCAACATATTTCCATAGAAAATACTAATGAACACAAAAGAAATTTTCAAGTGTGAGACATATTAACTTTATATTTCCAAAGCTAAGGATGTTTATTAAGGCTTTATGTTTTAAAGGCAGGTTGTGAATAAAGACTGAAATCCTAGCTAGTATTCACCATCTGTGAAAATATATCGTGGAGTGGAAGTTAGTTTGCTTGTACCAATACCAGCTTGATAGTTCACCTTTTAAAAGTGTACAAATCAGTAGCTTTTACTGTATTCACAGAGCTGTGTCACTGCTACCAGCAGAAGTGTCCAAATACCATGGCTCTTTAATACAAAGTGCCTTATTATTTCAGCAAACTCTAATTAAAAACCACACAAGATATACACAGCTTCAGTTCTGTTGGATAATGATTTGGAAATTATAAAACTTACTAAGCGAATTCCCTGGAACCAAATATTAGATTAATAAATGTGGCCAAGTGAGTACAAAAGTTAAAGGCATCTGAAAGGATATGTGCATCTCTCCAATTAATATTCCTGGATGCCGAGGGAACCATCTAGCACAGTTCTCTCTCATGAGGGTGCAGCGCAGCAATGCTTCAGACCATTAGGCCAGGTAGGAAGCCTGTGCCCCAGGGGACATCGCTTTTATAGATTTCCTTTTGTCTGATGGGAAATATCTATGGATCCACATTCCTGCAGACTAAAAGCTAATGGCTTATTCAATTTGGTATAAAAAGTTAGTCATAGAAAATGAAAGGCAAGACAACACAAGTGTTACGGAGAACTCGGCTGTATTTCCTAGATGGAGGTTATAGGAGGTGGGTGAGTGCTATTTTTTAAATAACAACATTTGCCGTTGTCTAACAGCAACTGTACAATATGCTTTCCTAGGGTGGGTTGGAAAAAACATCTCAAGGCACTAGGTGGCTACTGGGAAAGAAAATGACACTGTCTTCAACCCCACTGCTATAATGTGACAACTAGGAAATGGTATTTAATCTGGCATTAATTGAATGGTTAATTAATTTAGCCATTTATTTAATCCAGCATTCAGTGAATAGCTAGGTAGATCAAACTGTGCAAGTTGCCACAGAAAGTGAAAAGCTAGAACCACAAATATACCATGTTGCTATTGCTGCTGCTAGTCAGACTCCATTCTGACTCATAGCTACCCTGTGTGCCACAGAGCGAAACATCCCAACACCATCCGGACAAGTGATATGCTTCAGCTCGTTGTTTCAGCCACTCTGACACTCTATCCCATCCAGGGTCTTCCTTTTTTCCCTCTGCCCCTGTCCTTTACTAAGCACATTTCCAGGAACCGGTCCCTCTTGCTAACCAGTCCAAAGTATGTGAGACAAAAACCTCATCAGCCTCACTTCAAAGGAGCATTCTGGCTTGGCCATACTTCTTCCATGACAGATCGGTTTGTTCTTTTGGAAATTCATGGTACTTTCAATATTCTTCAACAGCACCATGATTCAAATGCAAGTCCAACTTCTACATGCATAGGGGGTGATTGAAAATACCACAACTTAGGCCAAGCACATCTTAATCCTCAAAGTGACATCCTTCCTCTTCAATACTTTAAAGAGGTAGCCCATGGAGCGGCACATTTACCCAATGCAATATGTCATTTGATTTCCTGATTGCTGCTTCCATAAGCATTGATTGTAAATTCCAGCAAGACAAAATCCTTCACAACTTCACTCGTTTCTTGGTTGATCATGGTGCTATTTATTGGTCCAATTATGAGGATTTTTAGTCTTCTTTACATTGAGTTGTAGTCCATCCTGAAGGCTGCCATCCTTGATCTTCATCAGCAAGTGCTTCAAGTCCTCCTCATTTGCAGCAAGTGAGGTTTTGTCATGTGCATCTTGCAGGTTGTTAATAAGCCTTCCTCCAATCTTGAAGTTGATTCTT
This sequence comes from Nesogale talazaci, assembly GCA_004026705.1. Taxonomy (NCBI): domain Eukaryota; kingdom Metazoa; phylum Chordata; class Mammalia; order Afrosoricida; family Tenrecidae; genus Nesogale; species Nesogale talazaci. Next base: position 45,875 of record PVJH01010778.1, read on the forward strand.
CTTTCTGTAGGCCAGATACTCAAAATACTTGCTCGGCATCCAGACTGAATAAGTACAGTGAAAGGCTACAACTCTGATGGACCGCTTTCCGGCTTTTCAACCACGCAGTAACTTCTTGTTCTGTTCAAACGACTGCTTCTTAGTCTATGTACAGGGTCCATGTGGTCATCATGAAGAATTTCCCTTCTTTTCGATGCTAATTGTAGTCTGTTATGATCTAGACAGTCAAACATCTTTGCATAGTCAATAAACACAAGCAAACATCTTTCTGGTAAACAAGGTAGGAAGGAAATGAAGTGTCACAATTTTTATACATTTTACAAGAAAGTATGGACATTTGTGAGATCAGCAACTGCAGATATTCCAGCAAAGAGTAAGTTGCTAGTGTGTGCTGCCATGAATGTGAATAAATTTGAAATCTTGGTATTCTATGCTACATATGGAGAATCTGAACATAATGTTTTACAATTCTAGGTTACCTTCTTTGGAGGTGCTTTTTCTTATTTTCTAATCATGATCCTACAAGCAGGACTGACATTGGAGACTGACATCTGGGGGAGGAGTAAATGGCAGCCCAAGTTAAAAATCACAGGTCTAAGAAGACAATGGAATGTGAGCATGTCCTGCAACCCAGGAAGGCTGCGTATGTTTACAATATATACTATCTCTATATATGTACAGTCTTCAGTATACACACTTCTATAAATGATCAACTCTTTTCTTCCTTGAAAAAGTGTTACTATGCCATATTTTTCATTATGGGAAGACATGTTTAATCAAGGAAACTTTCTGAAATTTTGTTCTGAAATAGGGATTTTAATCCCTATTACATATATCTTATCAACTCAGGTAAGAGATAACTGGGACACAGGCGTCCCTCTGGACTCTGCAGCATTGTTTGGAGCTCACATGTGCATAAAATGTATGCAGGCTAAAAAAATGAGGTAATCACGCGAGCCTGCAAACATTGTAAGAAACACTGCTTTGAATAAAAAATAAAGAACACAGGAAATAGATGTACTTTCTAGGTCTATATCTATGTTAAAAAATATAATAAAGGGCTGAGCCCTGGTGGCGAAGTGGTTGTGCGCGGGACTGCAGCCCACTTGGATGGAGGTTCAATTCCAGCTCCAGGGAGCAAAGGCTGGGCCTCCTACTCCCACCACCAGAGGGCAGTGATATCCAAAATATATATATAATAAAGCCAAAACAGATCAAAGTTTTGTACAAGCACACTTCCATGATGCATCACCTCATATATAATACTCTGTAAAAAGAGTACTGTGCTGCACATGATCATCTTTTTGTTTCATTCTGTTTGTTTTGTTTTCTGTTGCAAGCAGCTCATGGGTCTCTACCTGCCAACAGCACATAACATGAGTGGGAAAACCGCTTACGGTGGAAAATGTGGGTGGGGTACTTTAAGTCTCCACCTTCATGTGGTCATTGCAGAATTTTTGTATTATTCTGCCTTGCCACCTTTTTAATACATATGATTTTTTTTAAATAACCATTTCTGACACACTAGAAAAAGATAACAAAAGGAAGCCAACAAAGACAGGTGAGAAATAAGTTACTTTTGTACTGAAGCCTTATGGCAGATGACTAGTGAGGTGGAGCAAATGAGCAGAGAAAATTCACCTTCAAAATTTCACAGTATCACCAAAAACAAAAAAGAAAAAAATTTTCACAGTATGCTGTCCGGTTCTGCTGTATACTGTCTCCTGGCTCCAAACTCCAAAGTCATTTCCACGGAGTCGATGCCGATTCAGAGCGACTCTCTGGAACCAAATAGAATTCTCCCTGTGGGTTTCCCAGACTGCAACTCCTCACTGGAGGAGCAAGCCTTATCTTTTTCCTGTGGAGGGGGCTGGAGGTTTCGAACTACTGAAGTTGCGGTTAGCAAGCCAACATGTAACCATGACACCACCAGTGTGCCTTGTCTCATGGTTACTGGTCCTATATTCTCACAGATTCCTGTTTAAATGTTCTCTTCAGGTCCATAAATAAAAATGGAAAAGCTAACCTTTCCCACTAAAACCATTGAATTTGACCAATTATAAAATCTAAGAAAAAGAAAAGGATCCTTCTAGCCGAAATAGAGTGAATGCTGGTTGCGCTGAGCCTTACCCCTGTATTGTGAGGCTCTGCCTGGTAGACTAACCATGTTAGATAGTAAAGGAGGGGAGTTAGAAGGAAATGCCTCTAAATGGGACAGAAAGGAGTTACGTAAATCATGAGAGACCTGTCACCTGGAAACTGTATACAGAAAAGTCCCAAATAGACAAGGGGTAGCCAGACTGGTGGTGTGGTGGCTAAGGAATAACATGGAAGCAGTGTGTCCTCAGTGTATACAGTAGACTGCAGGTAGTTCCCATGACAGGAACAGCCTGCCAAGGTGCTGTTTTTCTAAAATGAACTTGGAAATGACTTCTAAATCCCAGCAAATGCCTAGGAAAGACACTAAGTAGAAGGCACACCAGCTCTCTTCCATTGGGCTGAGCAGCTCCAGGCTGGCCAGCGGGGTCTAAGACCTACACGTGATTGACATCTGAGCTATATGGCTTTACATAATACAAGTAGTTGGGTTTTCTGGCAGCATTTTAAATTACTCAAGCTGTGAATTAAGTTATAAAAAGCTATCAGTTATTTAGAATTTCATCATGTTTTGAAATTCAGTTGAGAATGACCTAGAGCAATTGTCAAAGAAGAATTTAAAGAAATGTGAATAATTTATGAAGGACTTCATATAGTTGGGTTCCCAACGTTGAAATAAAAAGAAGTTATTATAGTTGTATGAATCCTTCGATTTGATGAATTTTTTTGTGTGTGGCAGAATTGAATTAAATAAGTCAACTAATAACACACCTTCGCATTAGTATTTTTCACTATCATACATACTGTAAATAGTTATCTTGCATACATCATGGATTAATTAATATTACTAAAAGTGATCGCAATATCAACTAAGAAAATGTCAACTGCTTAAGGGACTCTGAAAGTCAAGTGTAAAATAGAAAAATAAAATCAAGTCCTTTTTGACTTAAATGTAAACAAAACAAAGTTTGCAGGATTTCTCCCTGAAAGTTTACTCATGAGATGAATTTTTATACATCAAGTATTCTACCAGTGATTTCTATCTGAGTTTTGGTGGAGGGAAAAAACAAACCTGAGCACCAAACGTTTACTAACTTTCACTATTTGGAGAGATTCACTGTGGCATTGGGCTCGTTCTTCAACAACTCTTAGAACAATGCCTGTCCTGCTGTAGGAAGCCCTGGTACTGCTGCCATGGTGTCGATGTTAAGTGTGCAGCTGCTAACATCAAACTGCTAACACCAGTCACTTCATGGAGGGAAACTTGTTTTTCTGCTGTCATCTGTGCCCATGAAGACGACAGCCTTGGGAGTTCTATAGGTCAGGGAGTTCTCTTCTGACGCGTGGAGTCATTAAGGGTTCAAATGAGCTCAATGGCACACAACAATGTTACAATTATTACTATTTCTCCGACCATCCCTGCAGGAGCAGGGCATTACATAGGACAACTGATACTGCCACCATCATCGTCACTATCATATAAGCACTTCACAGCTTTCTCATTTGATTCTTCAGCAATCCAATGAAGTACAGATGATCATCTTTCCTACTTTATATATGAGGAAACCAAGAATCAGATCAGCAATTTGTCCGTGGTCACGTAAGCAGTGAGTTCATGTGAAAACAGAAACCAACCAAGCCTTTGAAATCCAAGACCCTATTCCCTACCCTAGGAGCCATAGGTGGTACCTACCAGCAGCTCCATGGGAGAAAAGACCTGGTGATCTAACCCTGTGAAAATTGCAGGCGCAGAAGCCACACAGAGCAGTTCAGCTCTATCACAGAGGGTCACTAACAGCCAGAACTGGCTAGACAACACACTCCATTGCAGTAGAGAACTTTAGAATTCCATCTAGCCTGCCGCTTTTATAAATTAACCTCCCAAACAGCAATGATCTTGTCTCTATTTTTTCTCCTTTTACAAGTTACCAACAATAGCAATGAGGTTTGCCTGTAGATCTTGAAATCTGGCTTCCTAGCATAACCTCTACTTTCAAAGTAACTCCATATATTATCAAGAACTCCATATTATCACAACAGAATTTCAAGATATCAAATTCTATAATGTCAACACTCATATCTTCCTTCAAAGAGCCCTTGTGGTACTTTGTAGTGTCTATGTAGTGTTTCCCAAGCTGTAAATCTTTTTTAGATATCAATACTCCATAGGGCCCCTAAGAGTCGGAATGGACTTGATGGTAGTGGGTTTAGGTAACTTCTTCACTTAAGATAAACAAACCAAAAAACTCTCGTTGTCATTGCAGACTCATAGTATGACTCTATAAGGCAGGGCAGAAACATCCTTTGTGAGTTTCTAAGACTGTAATTCTTTAGAGGAGTGGAAAGACCCATCTTTCTCGAGCAGAGCAGCTGAGTGGTTCTGAACTGCAGCTAACAACCAAAGGTCTTAGCTAACATGTAAAAGATATCTGTGTGTTAATTTAATACACCCTTAAAGGATTGACATCATAATTAGTACAATAACAGGATTCATTTCTAAATGTTTTAATGAAAGACAAGCAAGTTGTACTGCATTTGACTGCTGGATTTCTACTACACTTATACAGGAAAGGAGATAAAGAGCCAGGAGAAAAGGGGAAAGGTCAACATTTTAAATATAATAGCTGTGAAGCCATCCAGGCACGCTTACTGACCTGCAGCCAGCTTGTGATGAGACAGTCAGAAAAAAGCAAACACTAATAATAACAAAACCTGCCTGATCAGATCCTTTAGAACAATTCTGATCAAAAGGGAGAAAATGAAGAGCAGAATGTCATGCTTTCCTGGAATCCAGACTTTCTAAAACCATGGAGGCTGGGTAAACTCCTGAAACTTCTGTCCAGGGTTAATCTTTCAGCCTCTAACCAAATATTGTGTGGCAGTTACATAATCTCGATATCAACTTGAGAATATTAAAAGTGAAGGGTGGAATCTAGCCTGTCAAACAGGTCGCTGCTTGATGACCTCATTTGGAGACAAGACGGTGATTTATTTCTGACTGGAGGTCAGATACACTCTCCCCTCCCTGAGAGGTATTCTTGTTGACAAGCTACACTGAGACCTGGAGCTGGAGAAGCCACATGGAGACCCACGCCAGTGCTAGGATGCTTCCATTGCCACTGGATCCACAAGACTTTCCACCCATTTGGCCTGTGATCTTCCTGCGTTCGGCATCATGGCATGGCTGCAGGATTCTAAAGAAGAATTTATGGACTAGTATCGGACATTATTGAACTTAATAGTCTTGATTTAGACTGAGCCGGGATGTTTCCTCAATATACAAATACTCTGATATAAAACTCTCTCTTTTACATATATGAGTGTCTCTGAATTTGTTTCTCTAGTCCACCCAGACTAACATGTATCTCCTGAAGTCTTAAAACAAAGTGTAACTGAACTAGTAAAGACATACTGCCTTGAGCACCACGCTCTTTTAAGATCTAATCTGTAAGGAACCAAAGTGACAATAGCAACTCACAAGACTGGACCAAAAAATGAGCAAGCTGTGGGTTGCATATATAGGAAGGGTCCAGCTTAGAAACAGAAGCTGCAATGGAGCTGCACAACTCGAGAGACATACAGAAATGAGTTCAGTGATGCAGGATGGATCTTCTCCAAAACAGCCAAATAAAATGAAGTCGTAAGAAGCAGCTATTTTTTCCAGTTGCTCCTTCATACCTCTGATTCTTCAAACATTCTAACAAGCACATGAAAGTCAGAGTGACGTGTCTATGAAAATGATCTTTTCAAGCAAAGTCATAAATCAGATCTGAACAGTTAAAACTTTGGTCAGTGTATCTCCTCTATAAGGCAGGCTGGACCTGATCTGGTTTCCAAATTTTTCTCGCGTTTTGGTTTGGGCTTTGTTTGTGCGTAGGAGAGCGTATCTCAGAGGTGCTGCGTCAATGGAGGTCAGTCCCTTGAAGCTACATAGATGCTTTTCTATTTATCGGTATATGAAACCCGGGATTGATGAGCCTAGGGGCAACAAGTAGCATAATGGGGGAGGTGGGAGGGGGGACAGTGTTGGTGGGGGCATAAAGGGAGACAATGTCAAGGAATCCATGTAGGAAAAGAATGGTTAGAAATTGGTTGTGGTAGCAATTTTATCTTCTTCTTGACGTGATTGAAATATGGAATGATATGCCATATGTATTAAATCCCAAGTGATTTTTTAAAGAAAGATCTTTTCATTCGACTGAATGCAAACCAATTCTTTAGCGGGCCAAACTAAAGAAATGACAACATAGTCAATATGAAAGAAAATCTATTGGAGGTTTAGTTCTACCCCACCCACCTTGCGTGAAAACTTTTAAAGGACATACAAAGACACACAGTTTGTTGAACTGAGCAGACAGAAGGGTATACCAAACAAGACATGACTAAATATTGTTCAATTCTGCTAAGGGACTTCTGAAAGATGATTTTGACTATTCACGATTTGGGGTTAACCCTAAAACTTAAGCCCGACATAAGATGTGACTCTCGTGGATGTGTTTATTAATTCACCACACTCATCCTGTGTAAGCCAATGCCATAAACAATGCTAGCAAAAGCTGATACTTCCTAAGCATTTACTTCATGCTCGCCATTAACGCAATTAGTCTATACAACAAGTCTCTGTGGTAAGTACTACCAGTAGTCCCATTTGACCAGTGAAGAGGCCTGAGGCCCAGGGCACAAATTACTTGCCCAAGATCACACAGAGCCAGCGTCCACAAGCCAGCCGTCTGGCATGCAAATGAACATAGGCATTGAGTATAAAGGACGAGGTAATCCTTTCGGAGACTCTCTCTGGGAAGGGCGGGCTTTAAAAGCAGCTGGTATTAAGGGTAAGTGTTCGGCTGCGTTGTAAAGAGCATGCTCAGCAGAAAACACGGCGGGCGTGTTTGGAGAAACACAGGGGATGAGACGGAGGAGTGAGATGCCGTGGAGAAGGGAAGGAGAAGAGACTAGAAAGTGCGGAGCCAGACACGGCCTCAAAGTGCAGACTGCTATAGAGAGAGTGGTCCACAGTGCTCCTTCCAGATAGTGGGGGAAGGGAGGGGAGCAGAGAGTGGAATTAGTGGAATCCCAACCCCCAGCTTTCTTTCAACCAGAGTTCACGTTAATGTTTTCCATGAGCTTTTGTAAGAGGTTGTGTTCAGAGCTTGGGTTCTATGGCTAAGAATACTTACCACTCTTCTTCCAGCAGCCATGGGGAGCTGCTGCTGGAGTCCTGGTTTGGGGCAGCCTTCCCTGACCTCTGTGGCACAGAGCACATGTGGCTGCCAGGTCAGAGCCATGCAAGCATCCTGGGCCTCACTCGCTCGCTCACCTAAACCTCAGGGGGACGCTAACTGAGGCATAGGAGACTTCACCCTCGAGTACAACAATGCGGTCATATATCAAATCTAATTTTTCTTTTTTAAAGATCTTAAAAAGAACCGACTGGTAACAGATGATTTTCTATAGAGTGCAGGAAAGTATTACATCAAATTTTACTTTTACATGACTCGAGGAGGGAGTATATATTAAATATTTTCCTATAAATGCCGCCTCCAAGTCATATATTTTCTATGTCTACTAATAACTTCCTGAGCTGATATAACATATTTGAATCCCATGACAGAGAGCCATAAACCCTGAGTCACAGAATTAAAAACCTGATGAAAAGAATATATTTGTTTAAGGGCACCAGAAAGTGGCTTCACAAGTGAGCCTTGTGATTGTTTTCTAAGAATATGGAGGCTCTGGCATGTAGTATTTACAGGTTTGGAGTAGGGAGGGGGAGGGGTGTTGTTCAAGTCTCCCCTCACAACCACTGTGGGAGGGAGGTTTCTGAGACGTTTGGAACCAGCCTCCCCATTATACACAAAATGAACTTTGAAAGTTATGTTTGGCACACTTGAGTGAAAAATGTCAGCGGAACTGGGTGGAAACAGTTAAAGGAGAAAGCTCAGCCTTCCACCAACCACCATTTCAGCATCAGACAACTCAAAACCAAGTCCTGGGGAGAGAGTGAGGGAGGGAGGGGCGGATCAAGCCTCCATGCAACTGCTGGAGAAATTGGGCTGAAGGAAATTCTTTGCTTTGCTCAGGCAGTAATAATTGGAGAAATATTAAAATAAAGCCTTGATTCAGGCAGAATTTTCCTGTGTCTCTGCGTGCACACTCAGCAAACAGCACCACTTTGGTTATAAAGAGCTTCCCATAAAACTAATAGGAGGTACATGTCTGGTCCCTCTGTAACCAACCCATTCACCTGAAGAAAATAGACAGCTAAGTGCGAGCCTTCTGAGTGAGCACCATCGCCATCGTGTGGCGACTCCTTGAAATGTCAGGCCTGGGGCTTCTGGAGCCTACGAAAAACGCTCTTAAGGGATATGCGTGACAGAGAGCCTGCATAACCTAGACCATTCAGATTATTTACAGAAAAAGCAGTGTAGCACAGGGGGCAAAGAATCGTCTTTTTACACTAAGGAAAGAAAGCTTTGCAGTAAGAGAGGAAAGGGGTCAACTAGACATGTGTGCTATCCCTGAGAGAACTGTCCATTCAACCTTCCTGATAAACCAGGTGCTGTGGTGGGATAGTGAGTTATGTGTTGGGCTCCTGAAAGGGCTAGAGTTCAAATCCACCCGTATCTTGGTGTGATAAAGATGAAGCCGCTGATACTGGGCATATTTTTAATCATCTCAGAAGCCTTTTCTAAGGAGCAGTTCGGCCCTATCCTGTGGGGTGACTGTGAATTGTAATCAACTCAGTGGACTTGTTTTGGGTTTTATTTGTGTGTGTTGTGTTTTTGTGTGTTTTTTAATCTTTTGGTTGGGGGGGGAGGTTAACTAATAAACTGAGGAAGAAAAAAATAGGAATAAAGCTACAAATGTTAATATCTGCAAAATGTGGTCACTATGGCTAGCTAGGAAACGCATTCTTCATCCTTTCTGCATTTTATAGTTTTTTTCACCTCCTTGCCTTGTCCAAGGGTGGTAACTTGCTTTCAATCAATGAAATATGGATCCCGCCCACACCCATTGCCAATGAGTGCATTTCACTGACAGCCAGACTACAGAGCAGAGCAGACTGGCCCCAGGGCATTTCCAGGGCTGCAAATCTGCAGGAATGCAGACTGCCACATCCTTCTCCCCTAGAGGTGATAGTAGGTACAAACAGCTAATCTTTTGGTTAACAGTCAGGGTCTTAACCACTGTCCCACTGCCGTTCCTTGAAATGTGGACAGAAATAAAATTATGCCACCTTCTGGAAGACACGAAATCACAATCTCCCATTATGGAGACCGATGCCAGGTGACCAGCAGAATCCCAGAGAGGAAGACTTTATTCCTGGGGTGAGGGTGACATGCAGTGCGGACCGCCCAGTAAGCAAAGTAAGCACAGGTTTCCTGGGGCTCACTTACGGATCTGTAGAAGATCATTTCACCTGGGTTTCAGCTGTGGTGAAAAACAGATGGAACTGATCACTCCATGTCCGTGGATAAGCGCAAACAAATCCATGCTTACCTTGCTTCTACACACTCTGCCCCTGACAGGGGTTGTCAGTTTGAAAAGAGGTTCTGTGGGGTCTAGCAAGAAACAGACTTCAGCCACGCCTGGAAGCAAAATTTTTTTTGATGGGGAGGGGAAAAAAATGAAAATTGTTCACTACAGATGAGTGGGGAAACCAAAGTGCTCCCCTGCTCACCTCAGTTCTGGGGCAATGTGACACTGACCAAATGGAACAGAACCACAGTTGGTCCGTGGTCAAAGGTGCACAATGTGTAAGAAATCACTTCTCACTGTAATACTGCTGAAATTTTCCAAGATTTATTACGTAAGATCTCCTGCCTGAAACAGCATTATTTTCGCCATTGGTAGTTTACTATAGAATTTATGTACCCATGAAGTCATCGATGTACACTTCAGGAAAACAGTTTCTAGCCTGACTTAATACACGAGAAGAAAATAATGTAATTAAATATTAAAAATGACAGCAAGTCATTTGAGACACAGATCAGGACAGAGACCAGATGAAAGTGTATCACCATCTTACAGGAAACCATTGGGTTGCACTCTGTGAAGCACACTAACTGCATCACTATGATTCATAAGGGATGCACTTGTCCAAGGTCTTCCTTAACTTATATTTACCATAGAGACACTCGAACTTGACTTTTCCACCCTAAAAGACCCAGTGAGGAAAACCTTGGTAAGCAATTCTTTATTCTTTTTAATCTCCTCTTACAGAAAATTATAAATGGAAACCCACAACATATCCCTAAAAGGAAAGGGGGGTGCTTTCACACTATGAAATATGATGCCACATTGTAAACACATAAGTGATACATAAAGCAGAAAGGGAGTGGGGAGGCAGACCGTAACAAAGCTGGGGCTCAAACACGACGGTCCCTGCGAGGGTGGGCGAGGCAGGAATGGGCAGCAGTGCTTCATTCTGTCCGACACGGAAGGCCTCCGAGTCCTGCGTCAGCACCGACTCACAGACACCAACCAGCACCACTGCAGCCATGTGTGGGCAAGTACATAAGTGAATGCATTCAAAATCGGAACTCTAAAATGTACATTTTTAAAATGTGCCATTTTCATTATAGTCTATACTATGTGTTATGTAACTGAAAATACAATGGACATGGTTTTCATAAGATCAACTTGGGTCTCAAAATCTTATTTTCCATTGATATCACAACAGTAGCACTTGAAATTGATTTCCCAAAGTTTAAATGTGTTCTACTAAACAATGGTAAGAAATCACACTATTCAATAGCCTTTCATCAGAAAGTGAAGGTGTGTGTATATTTTTGTAAACATATATATATCATTTATCCAACACTTGGAAGAAAAAGGGTTTCAATGGTCTGTTTCCCTTCCAAAGACTACATAGTAGGACCTTTATAATTCCTGGTATTTTTATCTGTCACATCCATAATATGCACTCCTGTGGTTCAAGGGATTTTTGTCCAACCTCCCTTCCTAATTAAGAGTTGCTTCCTTTTAAGACGTTTGGCTGTGACGCCCCCTAGAAACCGCAAATGCCGGTTCTGTGCGGACAAATGGTTTTCTAAATTCCACCAGGGTTCTCTGCTGTTGTGTGTGTGTGTCACCGGACTTGGATCAGAGAAACAGATGGATTCTATTTCTATCACAGACGAGCTCTTGATGATTTGGGTCTGCTTTGACAGTCTGACTTTGCTCCTGAAATGAGATAAAACCACTAGAAAGGTACTTCCTGTTTCATCTATCACAGAGCTTTCCCTTCTTGGTTCTCGAAACAATAATCCTTGCAAGAGCGCAGGCACCTCCCTTGCTACATTTTGGCAGTTAGCCAGGTTTGCTACAAGAAGCCAAAACAGACCAATATGCTTCCCACTTGACAGCTCCAGGCAGTCTAATTTTATAGAAGTTAATACTACCCTGCACGTTAGTTTCTGGAGTTAAAAAAATATATAGAGCATGATATTTGCCAGTACTTCATAAGATGATCAAAGCACACAAAACCTATTCATTGGGCAATCCCCTTAATTGTAAAAGTACTAAAAGAGCGCAATTCCTGGAGATTCATGTATATTGGTGTTTCCTTAAGCAGCACTCCAACTAATGATTTAACAGTGCAATATTACTGAACTTCCGAATAAAACTTGAACATATTAATTAAATGTTTCCCATAAACAAAACTGCAGAATGGCTTAAAATGCATAACCCCACTTAGGGGTAAAATTCCTCTAAAATGAATTCTACATCACAACTAATTATGTGAGGAGTATGAACATGTAATTAATTACCCCCAAAGTCGACGCTCATTCCATTACAAGCATAATAGTCTAAAGTTGCACACTATAATTGGCTACAGATTAAATATTTCTGAAAGAAAACTATCACTGAGTCTCTCATTAATAAAAACGAGAAGACATTACGAGAATTTCCATGATTGCAAAGGTGTAAATGAACTTCGGCTGGCTCTTTGAAGCCCTAATGCGCTGTCCACGGAGTTCTAAATGGACCCACCAAAAAGCAAACCCAAGTGTTTTCACAGTAACTGTGGAAGAGCGGTACTTAAACCCCTCATTCTAGAACTCAGGTCATTATTGTAATGCATTCGACGGAGAGAGCTTTTCTGCAAGACAAAACTCTACTCCCACTATCAGCAGGTAGCATCTTGGCTTCAGCTCCTGGCTCTACCAATCATTAACTCTGTGACTTGAAACAAGTCATGTAACCTGTGCCTTTGCTTCCTCGATGCAAATTTAAGATAATAATCATCATCTCAACAGTTGTTTTAAAGATTAGATGAGATATTATCTGCTAATCACATAACGGAGTGCTGAGAAAATAAATTAGCATTTTTATGCAATGCAAGGGTAGTAAATGACAAAATTCCCCAAACTGCTGAAGCCTCCACAGGGTAGTAGAGTGGGGAAAGGTGCACATATCCTGAGATTTTGATTTATCATACAAGGGATAAGTCAAAAACTGCACATTTATAGTACAGAGTATACATTGAATACACGGCCACAAAAGAAAATTAAAAGTTAAGGAAAGTAAAAACTGAAGAAAAACAAGCAAGCAGCCATCTAGCACAGCAGCCTGTGTGATCACGAGGTGTCAATGGGATCAGGTATTGGACAGCAAAAACCTCTCCCAAAAAAACATATCAATGTGAATGAGGGGGAGAGTGTGGAGGGGGACCGCAAAGTCTATCTGTAGACAACTGGACATTCCCATTCAGAAGGGTTATGAAGAGAGGAGCCTGCCAAGCTGCAGGATAGCACTGACAAAACATGCAACTTTTCTCTAGTTCTTTAATGCTTCCTCCCCACCACTATCATGACCCCAATTCTACCTCACTGATCCAGGTAGACCAGAGCATGTACATGGGTGCAGATCAGAACTAGAAACAGGGAATCCAGGACGGATAAACCGCTCAGGGTTTATCAGGAGGATGAGGGTAAAGTGGGAGGGGAATGGGGGAACCGATCACAATGATCTCTATATAACCCCCTCCCGGGGGGGTGGACAGCAGAGAAGTGGGTGAAAGGAGACATCAGTCAGTGGAAGACATTAAAAAATAATAATAATTTATAAATTATCAGGGCTTATGATGGGGGGGATGAGGAGCAGATACTAAGGGTGCAAGTAGAAAGATAATATTTTGAAAATGACAATGGCGGGCTGCGCCCCGGTGGCGTAGTGGTTGTGCACGGGACTGCGGCCCACTGGGATAGAGGTTCAATTCCAGCAGCGGCTTCACAAGAGCAAAGGCTGGGCCTCCTATTCCCCCACCAGAGGGCAGTGATGCCCCCTAAAAACAAAAAAAAATGACAATGGCAACAAATGTACAAATGTGCTTGACACAATGGATATATTATGAAATGTGGTAAGAGCTGTACAAACCTCCAATAAAATGATATCTTTTAATTTTAAAATATTTTTTAAATGAAAGTAAAAACTCTTCTTTAACCATGGCAAACAGGAAACTCAGTCATTGAAGATTGCTGTGACCTAATGGAAACAGCTGTCATTTGCAGCATTCCAAAAGAGTTGACAGACACTTGAAAACTCAGACTGAAATACCACAGAATTTAAGGACAGGGTCCCTGAACACCAAATGACAGCCACAGTCGAATTCAGTCAAGAAAAGGACTCGGCAGACATATCACTGAGAAGTCAGGCCAATATCTGAATACCCACTGTAGATCTACGTGGCTTTTCTAGGGAGTTTCAAAACCCAGTTTTAAAAGAAAAAAAAATTATAGACACAATCTTCAGTGAAAGGATGCAGAGATCATGGGGAGAGCTGATCAAGGTAAAATGAAACCCTAAGGAAAACTTGGTGTAAGTAGTTCTTACTTACAAAAAAAAAATAGACAAACAACCTGGGAGGTATGGCAGGATATGCATGCGCGCGCACACACACACACACACGCACACAGAAAGAAGTCAAAAATAAAATCCTAAGAAACCATATAGTATAGGGGATTTTTTTAAATTGTAACAACCACCACCAAAAAAGAAAAACAAAGAGGGGGGGGGGATGTAGAAAGCCATATACACTGATATTCAAGCTACTACAAAAATATGATACCAATTTTTTTTCTTTCTGAAAAGGCACTTTTGTAGGTCTATTGATTCCTTTTGCACATTTCAAGGTAAAGTAGTTACTTTGTAGTTGACTCAGTGATGTAGCAAAGATGTCTCAGTATTCTGAACTTAGAGAACCCTATCTATTTTGGAATGAAAAGCCAGTAAAAGCTCGAAACTAACTAGAATAAGTGGAATGTAAGTATATTTGTTTAACATGCAATAACTTCATTTTTCTCCCAAGGAGTTTAGTCAATCAATCGTTGCTCTGTGCTAGAAATTCCAAGGTCATGGACAATGGTGTTTATAAGGATAATTACAATGTAGAAATAATACCATTAAGCCTCCGGCTCCAGGTTTCATAAATTAATAGAAGGAGAAGATTAAGAAAGCATTGAGCATGATTTGATTCTTTGACCAAAAAAAGTCCTCGTACACCTCTCCTTGTTCGCGTGATCTACAATTTCTACCTTCATTTCCATTTGCTCTTTGAAGTTGCTGACATTTTTTGAAAGTACTTGCAAAGTGCAGTTTTGTGATCATAAAAATTAAGATATGGCCTTAAGACAAGAAAAGAGGGGGGAGGACTAAAAACTGCTAAACGGCTGAAAGGAACTCATTTATAATATATTGACTTGCCAACTTTAAAGCAATTCCTCAACAAGATTTCTATGTTCCATTTCTAAATACGACTCCACACACAATTCTTAAGGAGTGTCTGGAATCTACCTCTATGCAATTATAAACATGCATCATAGCAATATACCAATGTTTTTTTAAACTTATCTTTTTAAGTGTGTGCAGTTTATTGTATGTTGATCACCTCTTAAGAAAGCTGTTGGACATCTCCTCAGGGGTCACAGGGAAGAGATGCCTCCCCTCCCCCCATTGCTACGTGTGAGTGCACTGTGCGGTTGCCACTGCGTCACTCCGTCTCCTCCAGGGCCTTCCTTCTCACCGAGGACATGAGCACAACATGAGGGAGCCCAGGTTCCCAGACCCGACATTCTGGGATGCTGATAACCCTCCAGGAGCGGAGCTAACACCAAGGCTGC
>PVJH01010778.1:61195-72150 GCA_004026705.1 Nesogale talazaci
GGAGGGGGAAGAAATGGAAAGCAGCTATCAGGGGCTCAAGTGGGAGGAGAATGCTTTGAAGATGCTGATGGTGGCATATGTGCAAATGTGCTTGACACACTGGATGAAAGTATGGATTGTGATAAGAAATGGAAGAGCTCCCAATAAAAATATTTCTTAAAAAAGAAAGCTGTTACGAGTCATTAGCATCACTATCAATCTACTATTTCCAACCAACAGATCTTTGATCATCTTCCAATATCCAATAGATTCACTTTCTGTTCTCCATAGTGAAAAACAGAGGGTCCGTGTTTCAGAGAGAAAAGTTTTCCTGTTTTAAGCATGATGGTTGCAGACTTTGATGAATTGATCCAGAAAAGAGAGAAAACTACATTTAAAGAGAATGGCTAAATTTCCTGTAAGATGGCAGGCAAGGCAGGATGCTATACAGACTCTACAATGAAGACACAAAAGACCAGATGAAGCTGATTCAGATGGTAATCCTGGAATCCTGAGCCTCAGAGAAAAGTTTAGAAACATGGGTTGAAAATCTACTAGAAGAAACTGAAGAAAAGAAGACCAGAGAAGACCCAGATGGGTGAACTGTCTGATAATCCAACATAGGGCACACTGGTGGCTGCCTGTTATCAACACTTTACTGGTGACAGAGAAGTGGGAAACCCCTCACTCTTCTCTACCCAGTGACAAGTTACACCAAGACCCCAGCACAGTCCCTGCTGTGTCTGAAGTCAGAGTTGTAGGCTTTTGACAAAACATTAGCAAATCTAACAAAGGAAAAGGAAATGCAAATAACACTAAGAAATGAAAGGTGTAACATCACAACAAAACTAAATGATATAAAAATGATAATAGAAAAACCCTATTTCAACAAATTTGAAAACCTAAAAGAAATAGCAAATTTCCAGAAGCTTACTTACTACCTAAGCTAACACAAACTGAAGGAGAAAACCCATATCAACCCGTAACCAAAGAAGAAATGGATCAAATTCTTAAAAAGTCTGGGCCTGAAAGGCTTCACTGATGAAGTCTATCAAATATGCAGAGAAAAGCTGACACAATTCTATTGAAATTATTCCAGAATATAGAACAAAATGGAAAACTACCAAATTAATACTATGAATCAAGCATAACCCTAGTATCAAAAGCAGGCAGGGACAATCTGCCAAATCCTTCCATTTGAAATTGATCAAGTAGGCAATCAAGATGCATTGATATTGAATAGAGTTTGGATGTAACAAACAAAGAGGAAGACTCAGTAGTTAGAAAGAAGATCTTCATGAAAGAAGCAAATAAACTAGGTCTGAAAGAGACTATGACCAATACCAGCAGTCAAGACAAAACCAGGAGCAACTGTGAACCTGTTGAGTCTGATCATACCTTGTTCTCCCTATGTAAACTCAAGTTAAAGTTGAAGACAATTTACAAAATTCCATCAGTAACAGAATACAACCTTAGGTGTATGCTGCTTGGGTTTAGAAAACATATCAAGAACAGATGTGATGGAAGGTAAAGGGGTGGTGGAGTGGAAAGGGGGAACTGATTTCAGGGATGTGCATATAGCCTCCTCTCTGGAGTATGGACAGCAGGAAAATGAGTGAAGGGACACATCGGACAGTGTACAATATGAAAAAGTAATAACAATTTGTAAATTATTAAGGATTCATGGTGGAGGGGAAGTGGGGAGAGAGAGAAACACGGAGAGCTGGTACTGGGGGCCTAAGTGTTGGGAGGATATCTTGAGAGTGAGGATGGCAACAAGTGTGCAAATGTGGTCTGCAATTGATGTATGTATTGGATCATGAAGGGAGTTGTATTAGTCCCAAATAAAATGATTTATTAAAAAAAAAGAACAGATGTGCTGTGTTGAACAATGACTGAATTGTTTAGGGTTAAAATAAAAGTGGTACTATAGTTCTCTAATCATCCCTGGAAAAGGTTAGTTATCGCATTTTCATATCCTTACATTGCATATGAAACTCACCACTGTACTTATTACCGAAGGAAAATTGTAAGACATAGTGATTTTTCAGTATTAGTTTGAAAGACATTTTTTATAAAGTTAGAAAATAAATCACTTCTGGGGCTGAGGCCCGGTGGCGTAAGTGGTTGAGTGTGGGACTGCGGCCTGAGGGCTTGGTGGTTCAAATCCAGCGATGGCTCTCAGGAGCAGCACTGGGTAGCGCTCACAACCACCCGAGGGAGTGATGCCCCCCAAAAATAAATAAATAAATAAATAAATAAATTCTGACCACCAAATTAATGAATACATATACTTTATCTTTTATCATTCTTGGCGTTATGGGGCATAATTTTTGTGTGTAGTCATGGTGGTTGTGATTGTGACTGATGTGGTCATTGTTAGGTCGTCAGGTCAGAGTCATAGCAACTCTGTATATCAGCAACAATCCCCCTTGTTCACTCTTCTGAATCCATCCTGAAGCCCCAGCCACTTGCTGTCAATGTACTGATGCAGGGTAGATTCAGGACCGCATTTTGACTCTCATGGACATATTTTCATTTCCTTTAGTTTCAACCTGAACTTAGGTGTAAGTAATTGATGATCTGTTCCACAGTTAGTTCCTGGTCTGTTTAGCTGCTGAAACTGAGTTTCTCCCTTACCTTTTCCCATAGATTTGGTGAATTTGATTTCTATTTATTCCATCAGGAGAAGTCCAAGTATATAGTCACTTCCTGTGTTACTGGAAAAAGGTATCTGCTATGAAGAAGTCATCGGTCTTGTGAAATTCTCTCATATGCTCTATAATCTTCATTCCTGCCAGCAAGGCCACTTTCTCAACTACGGTTCCTTCTTGTTTCTAATTTTTGTATGCCAATCCCCAATAAGTATCAATGCATCTTGATTTCCTGCTTGATCTGTTTCCAGCTGGGGACGTGTGTATAATTCCTTCAATTCCTTCCTCAGTAGCTTTTGTGGATGGAGCACAAATTAGAATAATATTAATATTGACTGGATTTCTTTGTATGGACATGGATATTATCCTATAACAGACAGAACTATACTTCAAGATAGACCTTGAAATGTCCTTTTTTACTAATGCAATGTCATTCCTCATAATTGTGTAATTTCTGGCATAGTAAACCATATGACTATCTGATTCAAAATAGCAATTTCAGTCCTTCCAAATGCCTAGGATATCGATCTCCAGGTGGTCCACTTCATTTTTGACAACTTCTAAGCTTCTTTAATTCATACTTCACACATTCCAAGTTCCAATTACTAATAGATGTTTACAGCTTTTCTTCTCCTTTTCTGTCAAGTTCCATTAGCAAATGAAAGTCCTGAAAGCTTTCCTCCCAAAAGCAACAGTCCATTCTCATCATTTTGGTCACTCTACTTTCAGAAAGCAGCTCTTCCTAGGTCATATTTTGAGTGTTTTCTGACCAGAGGTACCAGTCTATCTCTAGCCCTGTTCTGGTGCTATTCATAAGATTTTTCAGTGCCTAATTCATCCAAAGTGGACAGCCTAGTTCTTCTATGTGGTCTGTTCTTAGTCTGGAAGCTCTGCTGTAACCTATTCACTTTGAGTGACCCTATTCGCAGTTGTGCCAACAGAACAAAAGAAGACTGCATGGTTTAAAATCAGGAAAGATGTTTTAAAAGATTGCATCCTCCCACCATACATTTAGTTGATCTTTTTGCTGAGCAAATCATCAAAGAAGCTGGCTCATGTGAAGAAGAATCTGATATTGGGATTGAAGGAAAACTTATTAACAACCTGTGATATGATATGCAGATAACACAACCTTGCTGAAAGTGATGAGGACTTTAAGTATTTGCTGAAGAAGGTCAAGGAGTGCAACTTCAGTGAGGACTACCACTCATGCAAAGAAGAATGGAATCTTCACAACTGGATCAATAGGTAGGTAACTTCATGAGAAATGGAGTAAAGGTTGAAGTTGTCAAAGATTTGTCTTGCTTGAATCCACAATCAATGCTCATGGAAGCTACAATCAAGAAATCAAAAGATGCTATGCATTCGGTAAATCTGTTGCATAAAACCTCTTTTTATTATCGAAAGCAAGGATGTTACTTTGAGGACTAAAGTATTCCTGCCCCAAGTCATGTTGTTTCCAATTGTTTCACATGCATGTGAAAATTGGACACTGAACAAAGAAAATTGATGAAGAGTCAATGTATTTGAATTATGGTTCTGGAGAAGACTATTGAAAAGTACCATGGACTGCTAAAAGGACAGACCAATCTGCCTTGGAAGAAATACAGCCAGAACATTCCTTAGAGGCAAAAATGACAAGTCTGCATCTTATGTGTCTTAACATGTTGTCAGAAGAAACCAGTCCTGAAGAAGGACAACACGCTTGGTCACATAGAGGAGCAGCAAAGGAGAGGAAGGGCCTCAAGGAGATGGATTGACAAAGTGGCTGCCATGATGGGCTCAAGCATGGGAACAGTTAGGTAGACGGCATAGGACTAGGCAGCTTTTCATTCTGTTGTACATTAAGTCGCTATGGGTCAGAATCAACTCGATGGGATCTAACAATGACATTGGTTTTGAAATACAAGTGACATAGCTTCCAGCACCATAGCAATACACAACGAGCCTCCAGAGTGGCTAACAAAGTGATAGACGAGTATTGGAGAGAATTAATATTGAAATGAATATAAAGGGCTACTACATCCAAATGGTTGATAGGATTTTGATTTGGAAATGTACCACAGCCTCTGAAACTAAACTACAAAATCTTAACATTGTCTGAATTATTACAGGTCTAAACTTCAGTTTACAAAAAAAATAAAATAAAACAAAATAAAACCCAGACATTAAAAAAAGAGACTAGCTTGGGCAAAAAACAAAGACTTGTACACACCAAGGTTCTCAAGACACTGCTTAGTCTAATGCTGGACCAACTGTATCTACTTGTCCTTCTCCATAGCTGTCTTCCACTACCTGTGGACTTCTGTTATCTCACCTTTCCTCTTGCCAAGCTGTGGGGAACCTCTCTGGTCCAGAAGATGTCTCTTCCAGTCTCCAGCATCACTCTTTGCCTTCTTGCAACCATGTTAGCTCTTTCTTCCATATTTCAATTTTTATAAAATCAAAATTCTGAGCTTTATTGGTTTCCATTCCCCAAGTTTAATTATATTAAGCATGAGAATAGCAAAGAATAATGTAATAAGGAAAAAAGAGATATCTTTTTCAAATTTCAAATAGCTATTTTACCAAGACAATTTGGCGCCAGTGCAGTAACTGTGCAAGGAGTTACACTTTATAGATGTTTATATTCTTTTTGCTGTATCTTAACTTTCCTATTATTCTAAAAATATTATTTTCTGTACTCTGAGGAGGATATACTGTAAAAGTTGCATGAAGTCATTTATTTAACTAATTTTGAATATAGTCACATTTTCCTTAGTAAACTTTTAAACAAAATAACCTTACAATTCTTGTTCTTTCAAAAAGTTAGACTTTTTGTGGTTGATAAGCCAAGTTATGTTAATAATTAACATCTATCATATAACCCATTTTCATAAAGTAGGATTATTAACGTCATTACTTAATTTAAAACTCTTATCATCTTTTATTTTAATCTCATATATTTTTATCTTCCTAATGACTTATACCATTGAGACCTAGAGGGGAGTCAATTATATTTCAAGGTCAGAGAAAACAAATTTAAGAAAACAACAGCTCTCCAATCACTTTCTGAAAATAATCATTTAAAAGACAAGATTCAAGCTAGAAGATAGATGGTTCATAAAACATATTCTCATTTTTGGTAGATTGAACAGCAGGAAAATGCACTAAAATATTTACTTTGTTCCACTTGTGATCATAGGATAATTTCCATTTTAAAAAATACATAACCTCACATATAATTTTAAAATACCTTTTACATGTTTAAATTTATTTTCAGTGTATGAGAGATTAGAATTATCATGTTTCTTAACTGGTCCTAGTCTTTGATTACATCACATTTTTAAAATTACTTTGAAAAAATAAAATAAAATTACTTAGAATATTTTGAATTATACAGTTCAACTAATTTAGTCTTTCAAATGTATATTTAATTACATTTCTATTTTCAATTAAATACTCCCATTGTAAACGCACACATGTGTGCGCACACACAGACACCTGCACAAGAAAAAAATAATTTGTAGGTGATTCTATTATCACTGGGCTATAGCCATTATTAGTATTTCTCAAGTAAATATACATGGGTAAGTTAAAAAGTATTGCTACAAAATTCAGTGTAAAAGTATTGTTTCTTTTTTTGTTTTGTTTTATTTTAGGGGGGGGCATCACTGCCCTCTGGTGGGAGTGGGAGGCCCAACCTTGCTGCTGGATTTAAATTGCCAGCCCAGAGGGCCACAGTCCCGCACACAACCACTACGCCACTGGGGCTCAGTCCTGAAGTATTGTTTCTTAAAGAACTAATGACATTTAAATAAAGGTAGATCTTAAATTCTTAAAAAAGTATTGTTTCTTGACATATCCTCTATCCAGGTTTGTACATTTTGGAAGGCATTCCATCGTTTGAAAGTGCTTCCATCTTTCTAACTCACTGCTAAAGGATTCTGGGTTTCCTGATTTACACCACAGGAAAACAGCACTTTGGGCACCCTCGGGTGATTCCACTGGTGCGCCTTTTAAAGGTTCTTTGAATTGGGGGAACACGGAGAAGCCTGGAAGGGCAAGATCGGGGCGAGAGGGTAGATGGGATAAAGGCAATGCTTGGAGGATGGCCCTTGCTATCCTCAAAGAATGAGCTGGTGCATTGCTGTGATGAGGGGGAAAATTCTCTCACCCAACTTTTCCTGGCCTTTTTCTCATCAAGGCAGTTTCCCAATTTTCTAAAAAACTTCTTCCTAATAAGCCCCAGTCATCATACCATGTCCTTTGAGACATTTATCAAGGGGACCCCTTTGAAATCACAAAAAAAGAGTTGCCCTGACCTTCTGAGCTGCTCTCTCTAGCCCAGAATTTATCTAGCCCAGCCCCACCCAGAAATTCTGATGAGACTTTGATCTGAATCATACTGCTAAGGCTTGTCCCCAGTTATGATTCATTCCATAAACCATAAAATGACCTTCACCAGCTTTGATCTCGCTCCAGAGACTCCAAAGGGCTGATGTAAAGACCAGCACTTTAGGTGGCCAGTCTTCACACAGCACTCTTGGGTCCCATCCAGCTGCGAGCAGTTGGGGGCAGGGGGCGGGCAGGGAGTTGCAAGGGGATGATCATTAGATTTAGAGAAGCAAACCTCAGGCCAATACACATTTCGCATCAGATATTATGCAAGACAGAAGAAACAGAAACAACATTTTTAATGTGCTCAGAGAAAAACTGTCAACCTAGATATATAAACTGACTATCTTTAAAAAATAAAGACTTGGACTATTAAAAAGTTCAAGGAAATGCTGCAAGGAAAAGGCAAAGATACTGGATCAAAAATTGATGTCAAAATAAAGCAAGAAGTTTAATAAAACAAAATACTATATATGTGGGTAATGATAAAAGACCATGTTTTTGTGTTTAAGTTTCTTGAAAACTGAACTTATCATGTGAAACAAAAATAACAAGGTATTGTAGAGCTTATGTTAGAGAAAAAGTAAAATGATTACCAAAGCAGCAAAGAAAAGTGAAGGGAAGATAGTATACTACTGTAAGATTTCCACAACATCCACTGTGTGCTGCACTATTATGAGTTGGAAATAGACTGTAATGGGCTAAAGAAGATTGCAAACATGAGGGCAGCCCCTAAAAACTCAGACATACAGAAATACCTAATAAGCCAAATGGTGGAGGGTTCTTTTTAACCTTCTAGAAAACACTCAATACCTGTAAGGATCAGACAGTAAATATTTTAGTGTTGCAATTCATGCAGTCTCTGAAATCATTATGCCCCTCTGACACAATACTAAAGCAGCCACAGGAAACACATATAGGATATTGGCCTCGTTCTACTTCCCACACAGACACAAGTTACCTCTGACCCACTGATACTATGCAATAACACAAATTATCTCCATAAAGACTGTCAGAATTTGGGGAGTTCTGCAGTGCTTATAAAAATAATGCTTTCACTCTACTGTAGTCCAGCGTTTCCCAAAATGAACATTACCACCCTGGAGGGTCCACTGGAATGATCCAGTGGACTGCAAAAGCAGAAGGGTAACACTGAGTAATGTTTTTTTATTGGGTTTTGTTTTGTTTTGTTTTGTTTTGTTTGGAAAATGAGGTGGTAGGTCAAATAAGCTTGGGAACCTACCTATGCTAGTCTAATTAAATATAATACCATTTTATCTTTAAAAATGTACATATAACTGGGAGAGTGGAGGGAAGGTAGCGTAGAAAGGGGGAACTGATTACAAGAATCTACATAAAACCTCCTCCCTGAGGTATGAACAACAGTGAAGTGGGTGAATGGAGGCATCGGACAGGGTACAATATGACAAAATAAGAATAATTTCTCAGGCTGAGCCCCGGTGACGTAGTGGCCCACTGGGTTGGTGGTTCAAATCCAGCAGCAACTCTCCAGAAGCAAGGCTGGGACTCCTACTCCCACCATAGGGCAGTGCCCCCCCCAAAAAAAAAAGAATCATTTCTCAAGGGCTCATAGGGGAGAGTGGGGAGAGAAGGGAAAAAAAGAGCTAATAGCAAGGGCTTAAGTAGAAAGCAAATGTTTTGAGAATGATGATGGCAACAAATGTACAAATGTGCTTGGCACACAATGGATGGATGGATGGTGAAAAGAGTTGTATGAGCTCCCAACAAAATGATTTTTTAAATGTACATAACTTCATTTTAAAATCTTTGTTATTAAAAATGCTTGCCACCATGTAAACCTCAGGAAGTTTTCATCTTTGTGCTGGTGCATGGGCCACTTCGATGTTGATGGGTTACTGATCAGGGTAGTAGTTGCTGAAGGAGGAAGTGGTTGTGGCGACTTCTTTAAATGAGATAATAAAGTTCACCACAGCAATGGACTCTTCCTTTGATTTGAACACTCAAGAGGCCATTGCAGGGTCACTTTATGAGCTGTCACAGAATTCTGACACGTGGTGACTATCGAGATGTTCAACAGAACAGACAGTCTTGTGCCATCTCCACCACTGTTCTTATGTTTGAGAGGTGATGGCCGTCGTACCCCGTTTCTTCGAAGGTCTTTCTCTTTTTTGTTGTGCCTCTGATCAAGCATAATGTCCTTTTCCAGGGCCTAGTCTCTCCTGATGACATGTCCAAAGCATATGAGACGAAGGCTTGACATCCTTGCCTCCGAGGAGCTCTCTAGCCCTACTTCCTCCATCAGAACTGTGTTTGTTCTTGTGGCAATCCCTGGTACTATCAACATTCTTTGCCAGAGCAGCAATCTAAATTAATTCATAATTCAAATGTAGGGTTATTAATTGACTTGTTTTCATTATCACTGCATCTCAGGGAATAGGGAGGCTTGGGGAGACAGGAAGAGACAGGGGAGGGGCTACCGGTTTTGGAGCAGTCAGAACACACATGGTTTGTATCAATTAAACTCTCAGGCTTTTATGAGAATACTCCTGGTACCCCTACACCACTCTAACATTTATATCAATGATCCCTGATCATAATAGATATATTAATAAACAACAATAAATATTATGAGAATTCCCAAATGTGAATCAGAGACACTAAGTGAGCACATGATACTGGGAAAACGGTATCCACAGATTTGCTCAATGCAGGATTTACACAAACACTACATTTGCTCAAAAAAACAAAACCAAAAAAAAAAAA
The DNA here is from genome assembly GCA_004026705.1 of Nesogale talazaci. Classification (NCBI taxonomy): domain Eukaryota; kingdom Metazoa; phylum Chordata; class Mammalia; order Afrosoricida; family Tenrecidae; genus Nesogale; species Nesogale talazaci. Next base: position 70,951 of record PVJH01010778.1, read on the forward strand.
AAAAAAAAAAAAAAAAAAAAAAAAAAAAAAAAAAAAAAAAAAAAAAAAAAAAAAAAAAAAAAAAAAAAAAAAAAAAAAAGGAACCACATCTACAAATTTCAATAAAACAAACCTAATAAAATGATGAAAGCCTGCTGTTTGCTAATCACTGATCTAGGAAAGGAATAGGGAGGCCTAGTCCCTCCTCTAAGGAGCTAGAAATAGAAGAGTAAATGAAGGCCAAAATTTATAGGAAAAAAATGAAAAAATAAAGATTACAAGGGAAATAAAATCATAAAAAACAAATAGGATAATTTAACCTGTCAAAACCTATTCTTTTTCATAGACAATACTAATAAAGATGAGACGAAGAACACAAGTGACCAGAACAGCACAAGTTAAAAAGAAGTGATCGTGACAGAACCTGCACATAGTGAAAGTATAATAATGAAATGAACAAGTTGATGGTGAGGATTTTAATAGTTGGTACTAAATGAAGTATTAACAAATAGTGTGGAGCAGCACACCCAAAAATAAATCATCACAGGTAAAGCAGGTTTATTTCAAGAAGGCAAGGCTGGTTTGATTTTTTTTTTTTAACTCAAATAATAAAATTCAAGGAGTAAACTTTAGGGAGTAAAGATTTTGGAAATTGTAGACCACATGTAGTTTCACTGTGACCTTTTTTTTCTAGAGGATATTGCATGGGTTTCAAACTTTTAAAAATGTGAAAACATTTTCATTTTACAAGTCATACAAACACAGATGCTAAACCACAGTTAGTCGCTCCTGATGTAATTCAACATACTAGCAAAATAACAGAAAGGGAAAGAAATCATATTGGTCATCTCAAAAGCATAAAAAACATTTGACAATGTCCAACTTTCATTCATGATTAAATAAGTATACATAAACAACACAAACAAACACAAATATCATAGTAATCCAGGAACGTCAGTCTCTTAGCCTGATAAAGATCACTAATTAAAACGATACCAAGCTCCCTTAGTTATTTTTTTTTTGGGGGGGAGGGCATCACTGCCTCTGGTGGTCGTGGGAGCTACCCAGTGCTGCTCCTGAGAGCTGCCACTGGATTTGAACCGCCAAGCCCGCAGGCTGCAGTCCCGCACTCAACCACTTACACCACCAGGGCTTAGCCCTTATTATTAATAGAGAAACACCAGGTGAATTATGTTTAAGATTCAGAACAAAACAAAAAGG